>CAJHQP010001793.1:0-102598 GCA_905132765.1 Moricandia arvensis
ACTAGCTGGTCAAGCATGTTCTGCGGGAAGAGAAACTTCCAAACCTTGATGGTGTGGGTGCTCTAGTTTAAAAAGAGCAAACATCACACAATCTCTTTATAAGGGAAAGCAAGCCAGCTCTTAAAAATATGCACAGCAATAATGGAAGGATGGTGTTGTTGCCTGCTGAAAAGTAAAGAAGAATCTGAGTTTATACGAGTAAGAGAGACTTAGAGAGACACTAGGAGATATTTTGGAGAGATTTGAGACTAAAGGTCGAGACTTTCTAAGAAACCATTTCTGGATCCTCAAGAACACTAGAGAGAAAAGAAAGAGACTCGGAATACTTGCTTGATTGATTAATAAGTGAGGTTACAAATATATTGAAGATGTTATGGCTATTCTTAATGGATACAAGATAAGGTTTAAACACAAAGCAAGTGGAGTCAAGGTCTTGGGCGCGCTAATTCTAAATACATAGACCAGAAGCTTCACACACGTGATTCCTTTAGCATCTTGACTAGATGCTCTTGGCCAGCCTTTCCATCCATAGACTAACCTTATCCTTAAGGTTCATTGCATCTAGATGAAAGGAAGAGTTGAGGAAGATCTTATCCGCGGGAAGGTAACTTCTCTGGTTTTACCCGGATTAACTTTGGTCGACCCAAATTTACTTTGGTCAACCTAAGACTCTACGGCCAACTTGTACGGCCTTGTACGTTCTTGTACGGACACCTCCATTTCCCTTCCTCTTCATTTCCTCAGTATCCTTCAGCCTTCATCCTTAGTTTATAACCTCATCTTATATTTGGTTCAACACTCCCCCTTAAGCTTAACCAAGGGAACCGGTCAAGCTTGGATGCCATGAGATCTTCCTCATTAAAAACCTTGCCAAAGAAAACACTCCTTAGGGATAAAACCTTAGCAAGGAAAAGAGTAAAGACCTCATTACAAAGGGGAGTAGTTGCGCCTGGTAATATCTATGAGTCCCAACCTATAATGGATGTACTCATGTGTCTTCTGCCTCGGAGCTTTAGTGAACACATTGGCCAACTGATTTTCACTCCAAGTGTAGCAAGGTAAGAGAACTCCTTGGACTATCATCTGCCTTACCTTGTGGCATTCAACTTCAATGTGCTTGGTACTTCATGGAACACCGAGTTGGAGGCAATGTGGATTGATGTTTGGTTGTTACAATCCATGGTCATTGGTGTGTACTGATATATCTCCAAATGCTTCAATATACCCTTGATCCAAACTAACTAATTAGTCAGCTTCAACATGGCCATAGACTCAGCTTCAGCACTTGAGCATGACACCACCTTCTGCTTCTTGCTCTTCCAAGTAACTAAGTTCCCACCAATGACAGTGCAATAGCCCATGGTCGATTTCCTATATGCTCGATCTCCAGACCAATCAGCATCATTGTATCGCACTACTTTAGTGCTCTTGTTACACCCCATCCACAATCCTTGTTCTGGCTAACCATGTTCCAATGTTCTCCTTTGGTCCTTGCAAGTGTTGACTCACTTGATTCACAGAAAAACATATGTCAGGACGTGTAATGGTTAAGTAGATTAACTTACCAACAAGCTTTCTGGTGTGATCCAAATCAGCAACAAAGTCAAGGTAAGAGAAAGCAAGTTTGAGTTGCATGTGATAGTCAAAGACTTGCAAACGTGGCCTCATTATCCAAGGCCAAGGAAGGTCGTGGATCATGCAACTAAAGAATCTATGATGAGATTGGATAAACCACCTTCCACAATCCAAGCAAGAGTATCAGGAGCAGTAGTTATCACGGTCAAGTTCCTTACTCCCAAGCTGACCTATGGCTTTTGGACAAGTGTGGACAGACCAGACTTGACCAAACAAAGGCTAGGAACTACCCAACACTCAAGAATGGGTGTGGGGATCATTTTACACGACCTTCTAATCAGAAAAAAACGTTCTAGACAATTCAGTTGAAGGTTGGATCAAGTTGGGTTGAGAGATGGCCGAAACTTGGTTATTCTCGGCTGTAGTGGATTGGTTCGACCACCAGAGTGTCAAATAAGGTTCTTGCTTAACCTTGGAGAGCCAAAGGTAAACAAAATCACAAACAACAAACTAGCAGAAGGTACAACACGTTTGGAGCAACAAAGCGACAGTTCTATTTTATTAGATGGACTGGATTTGAGGGCAAATCCTTTTAAAGGATGAGAGGATGATACGACCTGGATCATCCTCTACTTCAAGGGTTTGAAGGACACCTGTTTACCATCTTAGTAAGTGCTTGAAGTGTTGTTCAATGGGCTATTCAGTAAGCTCATTGGTCTGATCCATGAGGTATTGGACCGAGAGAAGAAGAATGCTCATGATATGGCATTGGAACGACCTGTACCAGCCAGCAACATCATAGTTCGGCCAGAATATGATCCAAATACAATCAGGAGCATCTTTCATGGCGACATGCTTGAAGGAGTTAGACAACCAGCTTATCATACGGACGAGAAAGCAAGAGTAATTGGTCGACAATGGCAGATACAATGGAAAGCAATAGATCAAAGCTTGGTTTGTATTTGGAAGCATGCAACACACGACCTAATGGACCAAGGCAGCATATTTAATACATCAGAAGTTCTCTGGGATGGGGTCAGAAGTTTTTTGGTTGAGCAAGGGCCATATCAGGCCATAAAGAAGAAGGATCGACCCCCTTGGGCCTTGGTCGATTTTGGCTAGTTAAATGTATTTCTGAGCTTTGTTCTTCTAAACACACTAGGATTAGGATTGGTGTTATAAACCAACTAGATATAATTTCTGGGTTCCTTAAACCATTTAAAAATTAGTTTTGGTTTTCCTTTTTAGATTAGACTTAAGATTTTCTAGTTAGGGTTTTATGTTGTTTCTTTATAAGCCAAAGCTACTGCATATGTAACCTCACCCATTCTTTTAATAAAAATCATAGAGCATTTTGGCTTATTTTTGTCTCTTGGAGACTTCTAATTTGATCATACACGTGATCATATCCATCTTAATCACCAAGGAAGGAGACACTTTTGTTTACGTGGTATCCAACAGGCATCAGTAAACAAGGTTACACGTAAGATAGCCGAAGCAAAACAACCTTAGGGTATTCCAGAACCCTATTGTTAAGATCATTCACCATCTAAGAGCCTTACAGCTCAAGGATCCGTCCCTATACTCCTATCAAGTGATTCATGGGAAAGAGAGCCTATTCAAGGCTATAGCACTTTCTGTAATGCTTGCATCTTCAAATGGTTGGCTGTCTTCAATCTCCCCCTCACGTGGAACCTTATATCCATCTTCTAGGGGTGTATTCACTGTATTTCCTTCAAGCTTACATGCATCTCTCAAAAGATCAAGTGTAAATTTCCTTTGGGAAAGAAACAAACCTTCCTTGGATCTACATATCTCAATTCCAAGGAAGTGTTTCATTTCACCCAAGTCCTTAATCTCAAAAACAAACTTTAAGAAGTCCTTGGTAGATTGAATTCCAACCTTGTCACTTCATGTGATTATGATATCATCAACATACACAAGAAGGACTATAATACCTGATGGAGTGGTCAAGGTGAAGAGGGTTTGGTCAATTTCTAACTTCTTGAAGCCTTTCCAATTCAGAGTTGTACTCAGCTTGGTGTACCATGCTCTAGGTGACTGTTTGAGACCATATAAGGACTTCTTCAGCCTCAACACATTTCCCTCCTTAACCAAATGCTCAATACCAGGAAGATGATGCATGTAGACTTCATCTTCAAGTTCTCTTTGCAAGAAGGCATTCTTCACATCCACTTGCCAAAGGTCCCATTCTAGGTTCACAACCAGAGATAGCACTATTCTGATTGTATGGAGCTTGGCGACTGGAACAAAGGTATCTATGTAGTACTCTCCATATGTTTGAGTAAACCCCTTGGCTACTAGTGTGGTCTTCTTCCTATCAATCTTTCCATTTGCAAGATACTTCATAGTGAATATCCATCTGCTAGATACAGCCTTCTTCCCCTTTGGCAGTTTACTTTCATACCAAGTACTATTCTTGATCATTGCATCCGCTTCAGCATCAACTGATTCCCTTCATTCCTTGTCTTGCATGGCGTCTTCATAGGTAACTGACTCCCATCCAGACTAATCATGAAGGCACAATGTTCTTCAGGGTAATGAGCCAATGAACAAACAACTTGTGCATGATGCTCAACTACTTGTGTATTGCAGTATACCCGGGTATTGACCAGGTGGGAAGGACGGTTCCTCATCCTTGTACTCCTTCTCAATGGTTGTGCCACTTCAGGTTATTCCTCAGGTTGATCTTCCTCGACCTCCCCTTCCTTTTCATGGTTCTTATTTCCAACTTCATCATCTTCATTTTCTTTGGTCCACACCTTGATCATGTTGAGAACATGATCCTTCCTCATACTGATCATTAATATCAGGTTCATTCCCCCCGCCTCATGGTCGAGGTGGGGTTCCTGACCATCTACAGTAGCAGTGGGGAAACTTTGTTGTCCTCATCCACTCTTCGGATCATGGGATAAGTTAATCCCAAGACTTTCCAATATAATTCTCAAGTTGGCTGCCTTGTCAGAAGCCAAGTCCTTGAGCTTTCCTTGGTTCTTCTCCTCATAGAATCCTCTTTACTCTACAAACTTCACATCCCTTGACACAAGCACCCTCCTGGTTATGGGATCATAACACTTGTACCCCTTCTGAGTTGGTGAGTACCCAATGAACATACCCTTTGTGCTCTTTGCCTCCAACTTGTTCCTTAGATCCAGTGGTTTGTGAAGAAAATAGAGACAACCAAAGTCCCGAAGAAGTTCTAAGACTGGCCTATATTTGTTCAGAACCTCAAATGGTGACTGATAATCAAGGAATTTGGTTGGGTTCGGTTGATAAGGTAACATGCAGTAGGAAAGAAACACTCCATAAACTCTTTGGCACAATTGCTTTGAACATCATGGACCTAGCAACTTCCATAAGGTGCATGTTCTTCCTCTCGGCTACTCCATTCAGTTGAGGGGTGTATGGACAGCTTATATAATGAAGAATTCCATGTTGGGATCGGTGGTGCTTGAAATCTTGACTCGTGTACTCTCCACCATTATCTGATCTAAATATTTTAAGCTTGCCATTGAAATGGTTAGTCACATAACTCTGAAAAATTATAAATGCATCATGCACCCTATCTTTAGATAGAATCAAGGTTATCCAAGTGTATTTAGACTTCTCATCTATGAAAGTGAAATTATTTATGTTTTTCTCTAGACAAGCAAGGAGCAGTCCAAACATCTGAATGTATTAAATCAAAGCAGTGATCATAGATAGTAGTGGACTTATGGAACACAGTCTTACAATGCTTGCCTAGAATACAAGCTTCACAATCATTATTTTCAAAAACAACACCTCGAAGAAGAAAGCATTATTATTTAAAGCTCTAACATGAGGATGTCCTAGTCTAGCATGCCACAAAGCATTCTTATTTAAAACAGAAGCAGTAAAATAAGTAAAAGAACAACTATGACTAGGCAGAGAAGTATGTTCTTAAAGTAAGTAAAGGTCTCCTTTTGTATCTCCTTGCCCAATCAAACGATTGCTCTCAATATCCAGAAAATTCACATCATTAGGACTGCAGATAACATTGCATTTTAAATCATTGATGCACTTCTTAACAGATAACAAGTTTGATGTAAACTCCTGCATATAAAAATCTCTAGATTCCTTATCAAACAATTTTAACTTTCCTATACCCCTTATTGGAATCCTATCACCATTAGCAATCATAACATGTCCATGAACAGGTTCTATTTCTTTAATAAGACTAATATCAATAATCATATCATGTGATGCACCTGAATAAACTATCAATGGTTTATACATGCTACAAGCACTATGAGATAGACCAACAATCCTAGAGTGAGTACATGCATCATTTTGATCATGAAAACTAGCAACCTTAGATGCACCAAATGAATACCACCTGAGATTACCAAAACTGTTACCATTGTCTTTAAGCATTTTGATGAGGGCATCCATTTCTGATCGGCGGATGAACTCATGCTCATTTGGGCGATGGGTTTGTTGGGCAGTGTAAGTCAACAATGCCTTGTTCTCACCAACTTCGCGTCCTTCAGTCTCATGTGCCCGGTTTGATGGCCCAGATCCACTCATCCCATGCTGATCACTTCCTCCATAGCTGACATTCGCCTTTGCATCCATGTACTTCATGAAATTGGTTTGTTTAGATGTGGAAGAAGGATCCAGCACTGGTGCTTCTTGTGACCTTGTCTCTTGCAATAATCAGAGTTCCCATTAAACGTCATATCTTCATACTTGTTCACCTTGTTGGCCTGAGGCACGTCGGCTTGATTAGCTAAAGTAAGCTCCCCCTTGCCTCCAAAGAGTCCCAATGATCCTTGTTCCTTCTGGATCAGTGCGAAAACTTCTTCCGAGGTGGTAACTTCTCAGCTCGCAAGATGTGTTTCACCAGGTCATTGTAGGTGGAGTTAAGGGTGAGCAATAAGCCAAAGGCTTTATAATGCTCACGCCTTTCATTGAGATCATCTGGATCGGTTGTACTCGGCATCAACATCTCAAGCTCTAAACTATCCAAAATACTTGGTGAACTCCATATCTTCTTGTGCTAAGATGTTGATAGCTGGCTTGATCTCAAACACATGAGTAAGGTTAGAGATATTCCTTTACACCTTCTGGAGTGTATCCCACAAGTCCTTTGCCTTCTCACAGTAGATGTATACCTCTAAGATTTACGGATTTAAAGAGCTTTGAAGGATAGACATCACCAGTTTGTCTTCTTGTATCCACTTTACTTCATCACACACAACAACCTCTTTGTCGCCTTCATGAGTAATGAGTTTTGGAGCTTCATCCTCGAGGATGTGGTTCCATAAACCCTTACTCCCCACTGCTGTCTTCAGCATACGATACCACAGGAGGTATTTTCCTCCCTTGAGAGTCACTGGAATCACCGTAGTCTTTGTACCCTCCATCTTGAATCTTCATGGGTTGAAAAACGTGTTTTTGAGTGTTCATTGTACGGAGTTGTATGGACTCCTCCATTTAACTTCCTCTTCATTTCCTCTGTATCCTTCAACCTTCATCTATAGTTCATAACCTCATCTCTTATTTGGTTCCACACCTGGATCAAAGAAAACTAAGAAAAGACATGTCAAGAAGAACATCAAAAAAAAGCTCTTTGACTTCAGGTCTTGTGGAATAAAACTCAAAGATGAAGTGGATGATCAACCAGGTCTTAAAGGTGCATCTATGTATTCAGCACTCATCAGTGACTCCAATGGAGGAGAAAGTTGGAGCAAGGTTGTGATCAATGATGGTCCCATCAGAATGAGTGATATTAAGCCTCTGAGAAGTCTGGTACACATTCCCTTATCTCTAAGCCAATCATAATAGATTAATGAGCTAGTTACCATATGATTAGTGATAGGAATATTATTAGTGATAGGAATCTTATTAGTGATATTAGGCCTGCCTTAGGGAATGTTACAATAGCAAATGGAGGTAAGGTAAAGATAGAAGGAATATGGAACCTTAAGTTTTTTGATAGGGAATCCACTGCCTTCTATATGCTTGGTTTTTCTTCAAACTTACTCTCAGTGAAAAAGGCCACTGTTGACCTGAATTTTCTGGTAGCTTTTAGGCCTAATGATGTTGAGTTTCAGGACCTTAAGACAGGGAAGGTGATTGGAGAAGGAAACAGCAAAGATGGTTTATACCATCTCCAAAAGACTAAGCTTTCTTACTCTTCTTCTTCTACTCCTTTATGCACCACCAGTACTAATCTATGTGATAGCACTCCTTGGCATGCTAGATTAGGTTACCCACACTCACGTGCATTAGAACTTATGATGCCTGATATGTCATTTAGTCATGTGGAATGTGAAGCATGCATCTTAGGAAAGCATTGCAAATATGTTTTTCCAACATCTGTAACAATCTATAAAAAATGTTTTGAACTAATTCACTGTGATGTTTGGACCTCTCCATGTCTGTCTAGGGATAGCCACAAGTATTTTGTCACCTTTATAGATGATAAATCAAAATACACTTGGATTACATTGCTTCCATCTAAGGATCGTGTATTAGATGCATTTATGAACTTCCAAACTTATGTTACTAACCACTTTAAGGCTAATGTGAAAGGTACTAAGGCCAGACAATGGATGAGAGTATACAAGCCATGCTTTCACGAAGAATTTGGAAAAACATGGCATAATTCACCAAACAAGCTGCCCTTGTACTCCTCAGAAAAATGGAGTGGCTGAAAGAAAAAATAGGCATCTGATGGAGGTTGCCAAATCAATGATGTTTCACGCAAATGTTCCCAAGAGATTCTGGAGTGATGATGTGGTGACAGCATGCTATCTGATCAATAGGATTCCTACCAAGGTGTTGAAGGATCTTTTTTATGAAGTGTTGAACCAAACCGGACCATCTATTTATCACCTCAGAGTGTTTGGATGTGCCTGCTTTGGCTTAATACGAGGGGAGCAAATGAACAAGCTAAATTCAAAGAGCATGAAGTGTATTTTCATAGTCTATTCTCCCACACATAAAGGATACAAGTGATACCATCCTGAAACAAGAAAAGTACTTGTATCTAGAGATTTAAAGTTTATGGAAGGAAAAGGGTTCTACATTGAGAAGAATTGGGATGAGCTCAAGAATCTGTCTCAAGCATCATATATGGCCAATAACCTTGGAATTATCTTGGAGAATCTTGGAATAAAGAAAAGGAGGTGACCATAGAAGTTGCTCCTACACAAGAGACTATACAAGAGGCTGATGAAGTCACTCATCCTGATCCCGAAGGGGGCAATACACAAGAACCAGAACAGCAACAAGGTTCAGATACTCATGATCAGGAGAGTGCACAAGATCAAGAGACTGGCCAAGTTCATGAGGAACAAGATGAAGTCTCAAGTATAATCTGGGTAAAGTATGAAAGGAAAGAGATATTAAGAATATTTGAGAGTAAAGGAAGAGACTTTGGACGATTGAGACTCAAGAACCCATTTAGACAAACAAGAGAGACTAGAGATAATCTAGAGAGAATATAAATGAATTGCTTGATTATTATTACTCAACAGAGGTTACAATATAAAGAGGAAGGTTTAGGGTTGCATTAGGATAAGGTTTACAATGGATAGAAGACTAAACGTGTGATGTCAAGGCCCGCGAAGGTGCCTAATTTGAATACTTAGTCGAGAGCCTTCACAGGTCAGATGCCAAAGATATCTTGTCCAGATGCTCTTCCTTTCCTAGCCACATGAGCCAGCATGTCATCCGCACTTCCTTATCCTTGTGTCGAGCTTGAACCGGAATGGTAAGTGGTAAATGTAAATTCTGGTCGAGTTAAATTTACCTCGCAAACTTTCGACCATGATCATCTAGGTCGACCAAGTGTACGGCTTGTACGGCTTTTCTGTACAGCCTTGTACGGACACTCCAATTTCAAGTCTTCTACACATCTTCATACTTCCTCTATCAATTAAACACCTCTGTTCAACTCTCCACTTCAAGCTTGACCAGGGGAACCAGTCAAGCTTGGATGCCATGAGATCTCCCTCATTAAAAACCTTGTCAAAGAAAACCCTCCTTAGGGATAAAACATCAACAATGAAAAGAGTAAAGACCCCATGGCAAAGGGGATCAACCTTGTCTGGTGAGACCCATGAGTCCAAGTATCGTGTGAATGGACTCAATAGTCTTCTGTCTAGTTGCCTTAGTTAACACATCAACTAGTTGGTCTTCACTTCTGGGGTAGCAAGGTAAGATGTCTCCGGATACAATCTTTTGCCTCACCTTTACGGCAATCAACTTCAATATGCTTCGTCCTTTCATGGAACACCAAGTTAAATGCAATGTGGATGGCTGCTTGGTTGTCACCATTGCACTGTCATGGGTGTGGCCTGCTCAATCCACAAGTGCTTCAGTATGCCTTCGATCCACACTAGCTCGTTTGTAAGCTTCAACATTGCTCTATACTTACCTTCTGCACTAGAGCATGACACCACCTTCTGCTCCTTGTTCTTCCATGTAACCAAGTTCCCACCAATAAAGGTGCAATAACCAGTGGTCGACTTCCTGTCCATACTATCTCCAGCCCAATCCGCATCACAATACCCAACCACTTCAGTGCTTTTACTGCATCCCATCCAAACTCCTTGGTCTAGTGATCCATTCAGGTACATGAGTAAACGGTTCACCATGTTCCAATGATGTTCCTTTGGCCCTTGCATATGTTGACTCACCTGGTTCACAACAAAACATATATCAGGTCGTGTGATAGTCAAGTAAATCAACTTACCAACATGCTTTCTATAAAGCTTGGCATCTTGGAATGGTGGACTATCTTCTATCTCCCCCTCTCGTGGAACTTTTTACCCATCCTCCATCGGTGTCTTGACTGTCTTTCCTCCTTGTATATCTGGATCCTTCAAAAGATCAAGTGTATACTTCCTTTGGGAAAGAAATAAACCTTCATTGGATCTGCATAACTCTATTCCAAGGAACTATTACTACATATTGCCATCTTTCTTCTAGGTAGTTCACTCTCATACTGTTGAACAGAGGTGTTTAATTGATAGAGGAAGTCTAAAGAAGTAAAGAGGACTTGAAATTGGAGTGTCCATACAAGGCCTTACAGAAAATCCGTACATGTCGTACACCTGGTCGACCCGGATGATCATGGTAGAAAGTTACCCGGGGTAAATGTAACTCGACCAAAAGTGACATTTACCACTTACCACTCCGATTCAAGATCGACACAAGGATAAGGAAGCACGTATAACATGCTGGCTCATGTGGCTAGGAAAGGAAGAGTATCTGGTCAAAATACCTTTGGCAAATCACGTGTGAAGGCTCTCGACCAAGTATTTGAATTAGGCGCCTTCCTGGGCCTTGACTCTACACGCTTAGTCTTCTATCCGCTGTAACCTTATCCTATTGCTACCCTAATCCTTCCTTTATATATTGTAACCTCTGTTGAGTAATAATAACGATGCAGTTCATTTCTAAATCTCTCTAGACTCTCTCTAGTCTCTCTTGTTAAGTCTAATGGGTTCTTGAGTCTCAATCGTCCAAAGTCTCTTCCTTTAGTTTCAAATCTTCTTAATCTCTCTTTTCTTTTATCATTTACCCATATTATACTCGAGATTTCATGGTATCAGAGCCAGGTTCACTTGAATCTGAGTTTTGATTTCGAATACTCAAAGATCTAAACTTTCTGGTCTATGAAGAACACTATGGTGAACACAAAGACTACTGTAATTTCGGTTACTCTTAAAGGAGGAAACTACCTTCTCTGGCCTCGTGTGGTGAAGATAGTCGTGGGAAGTAAGGGTCTATGGAACCATGTCCTCGAGGATGAAGCTTCAAGACTCATTACTCATGAAGGCAACAGAGAAGTGATTGTGTGTGATGAAGTGAAGTGGATCCAAGAGGACAATCTGGTGATGTCTATCCTCTAAAGCTCACTGGATCCGTCGATCTTAGAAGCCTATAGCTACTGTGAGGGCTAAAGATCTGTGGGATGCACTTTAGAATGTGTATGGGAACATCTCAAATCTTACACTAGTTTTTGAGGTCAAGAGAGCTATCAAAAAATTAGCTCAAAAAGACATGGAGTTTACCAATCACTTTGGAAAGTTTCCAGCTTTATGGTCGGAACTTGAGATGCTGAGACCAAGTACCACAAATCTGGATGAGCTGAATGAGAGGTGTGAGCAAGACAAGGTCTTTTGCCTCTTGCTTACACTCAATGCTACCTAAAACGACCTGATCAAGCACATCCTTAGATTTGAGAAGCTCCCAACGCTTGAAGAGATATGCGCGCTAATTTAGAAGGTACAAGGGTCCTTGGGACTCTTTGGAGGAAAGGCGGAGCGTACACTTGCCAACCAAGCCGAGGTGCCTCAAGCTAATAAATTTCACAAGTATGAAGACCGGAGGGTCACTGGAAACTATGAAGAGAGGAGGTTCGGGGGAAAATGTGATCACTGTAAGAGGCATGGTCACAAGAAGAGCCAATTCTGGATACTCCCCCCTTACCTCAAGACGGCCAAGTTCATGAAGGATATGGAAGCACGAGAAAATTTCACCTATGGTACGAATGATCAACTAGGAGCTGGAACTTCAAACCGGGCAAATGAGATAGAAGGTCGTGAAGGTGGCGAGAGCAAGGCCTTGGTGACCTACAGTGCCCATCAGCTCCGACCAAATGAGCATGAGTTCATCCGTCTATCTAAGAAGGATGCACTCATCAAAATTCTCAAGGATAATGGTAACACTCTTGGTAATGTTAGTGGGTATTCATTTGGTGCATATAGGGTTGCTAGTAATGTTGAACAAACTGATAGTTCCTACACTCAATCTAGGAGAACTTTATATGCTTGAAGAGCTTAGTTTTGTGCCTTATCATAGATTCTCGTTTACTTCTGTTTCTGCTTTTGTTTGAAATAAGAATGGTTTGTGGCATGCTAGACTAGGACACCCTCATGTTAGAGCTTTAAACTTAATGGTTACAGGTGTTTTGTTTGAGAATAATGATTGTGAAGCCTGTATTTTAGGCAAGCGTTGTAAGACTGTGTTTCATAAATCTACAACCATCTATGAACATTGCTTTGATTTGATTCACTCTGATGTTTGGACTGCACCTTGTTTGTCTAGGGAGAATCACAAATATTTTGTTACATTCATAGATGAGAAGTCTAAATACACCTGGATAACCTTGATTCCATCTAAAGATAGGGTGCTTGATGCATTTAGAAATTTTCAAAGCTATGTGACTAACCAATTTAATGCCAAGTTGATAATTTTTAGATCAGATAATGAAGGAGAGTACACTAGCCAAACATTCAAGCAACACCTATCTCAACATGGAATACTTCCCCAGACAAGTTGTTCCTACACACCTCAACAAAATGGAGTGGCTGAGAGAAAGAACAAATATCTCATGGAGGTTGCAAGGTCGATGATGTTTCAAGAAAATGTCCCAAAGAGATTTTGGAGTGATGCAGTTGTTACAGCTTGCTACCTCATCAACAGAAAACCAACCAGGATCCTCGACAACCAGTCACCATTTGAGATCTTGAACAAGTATAGACCAACCTTAGATCATCTTCGGGTCTTTTGTTGCCTATGCTTTGTTCATAGACCAGGAGAGTTGAGGAACATGTTGAAAGCAAAGAGCACTAAAGGGATGTTCATAGGGTACTCGCCAACTCAGAAAGGGTATAAGTGCTATGATCCAGTAATTAGACGAGTTCTTGTCTCTAGGGAGGTAAATTTTGTTGAAGAAAGAGGGTATTATGAAGAGAAGAACCAGGCAGAATTGAAAGATCTAACATATTATGGAGCGGCTAACTTGAGGATAATTCTAGATAGTCTTGGAATATATTATCCCAGGATCCAAAAACTGGAGGATGACAACCACAAGGTCCCCCCACAACCAATGAGGAAGGTCAAGCTCCACACTTCAACCATGAGAGGGGAAATGAACTTGAAGGGAACCACCAAGAAGAAGTGGGTGAAGACTCAGGTTCTCATGATCAAAGTGTGAAACAAGAGGAAGCAATGGAAAATGAAGATGGAGAAGGATCAATGAATGAGGGAAATGGTCAGAATAAAGATCAATAACCAGCAACAACTAAGGAGGAGTACCAGGATCAGGTATCCTCCAACAAACTGGATGAACACCAGAGTGTACTACAATGCTCAGGCAGTAGAGCATCCACCCCAAGTATCATGTTCACTTGCTCACTATCCTGAAGAACATTGCGTGTCCATGATGAGTATGGTTGAGAGATATATTCCACAATCATATGAGGAAGCAATGAAGGACAAAGAATGGAAGGAATCAGTTAGTGCTGAAGAAAACACAATGATCAAGAATGCTACTTGGTATGAGAGTGAACTACCAAGAGGAAAGAAGGCAATATTTAGTAGGTGGATCTTCACAATCAAGTATCTTGCAAATGGGAAGATAGATAGGAAGAAGACCAGACTGGTTGCAAGGGGGTTCACTCAAACCTATGGTGAAAACTATCTACATACATTTGCTCCGGTTCCAAAGCTTCACACCATTAGAATGGTGTTGTCATTAGCAGTTAACCTAAAGTGAGGTCTTTGGCAAATGGATGTGAAGAATACTTTTCGTCAAGGGGAACTGGAAGATGAGGTTTACATGTATTCTCCTCATGGGATAGAGAATTTGGTGAAGGAAGGGAATGTTGTAAACTTGAAGAAAGCTATCTATGGTCTCAAACACTCGAGAAGAGCATGCTACAACAAATTGAGCACCACCTTGAATAGGAAAGGCTTCAATAAATCCGAGCTCGATCACACTTTCTTCACCCTCATTACACCCTCAGGTATAATTGTCCTTATAGTGTATGTTGATGATATCATCATCACTGGAAGTGACAAAGAAGGTATACAAGCTACTATAGATTATCTAAAATCTGTGTTTGAAATCAAAGACTTGGGAGAGATGAAATACATCCTTGGAATAGAGATATGTAGATCCAAGGAAGGTTTATTTATGTCATAAAGAAAGTATACACTTGATCTTTTATAGGATGCAGGTATACAAGGAGGAAAGACAATCAAGACACATTTGGAGGATAGATATAAAGTTCCACTAGAGGGGGAGATAGAAGATAGTCCACCATTCCAAGATGCCAAGCTTTATAGAAAGCTTGTTGGTAAGTTGATTTACTTCACTATTACACGACCTGATATATGTTTTGTTGTGAACCAGGTGAGTTAACATATTCAAGGGCCTAAGGAACATCATTGGAACATGGTGAACCGTATACTCATGTACCTGGATGGATCACCAGACCAAGGAGTTTGGATGGGATGCAATGAGGGCACTTAAGTGGTTGGGTATTGTGATGCGGATTGGGCTGGAGATAGGATGGTTAGGAAGTCTGATACGCCTTAGATAGGATCACTCGACCGGATTGGATTTGATATCAACTAACTAATGAGAACTAGATGGATTGAAGGGTCGCACGAAGGTTGCGGAAGGCCTCCGATATTCTCGACTTCAGTTGGTGCTTGATATGACTCACAAGTCCACCAAAAGAAGGATCTCTAGTCGTTGCTTGATATGACTCACAAGTCCAACAAATTTTTGAGGATTGTTTAACTTGGATATGACTCACCAAGAAACAAAGAAAAGTTCTTCAAGGAACAAAGAGTTTTACTCAAAACAAAGATGATAATTGAATGGTTTATTGCTGAAGAAAGATTACATATTTATAGTAGCAAAGGCATATGAAAAGACTTAAATTTTTTTGGAAAAACACACCTAGAAAAAGCAACAAAGACTAAAATATTCAAATAACTCTTTGGTTCTTCTTCTGGTTGAAATGACCCTTGGTCTATCGTCCAGGTTCATCCGAATCTAGCCTGGTCTACAGATGACCCTTCGCCAACTGTCCAGGTTCGTCCGAACCAGATGGGTGTACTGTGGTAAGGAGCAGGACCTACCGGGATCTGTCCGCATGGGTGATCGATTAACTTTCATAAACAAATGGCAACTTTAGTCGACTCAAATCTTCAGAGAGCTTAAGTATCCTTGATTTAGAAAGTTTAGAATGATTGATAATCATGAAATCATCAATCTGTTCGGAAAGGTCATGTTCACGACCATCGGGACATGCGGTACGTACCAAACGGGCCATAAGTGAAGTGTTGTGTCCTGAATCAGGTTCCACTCGTTGATCTTGAGGTCTGGCTCGACTGTTGGTCTTAGAATGTCGAATGGGTCGGGAAAGACTGGATTTGGTATGGTCAATTCAGTTATTAGGTCGCCGTTCCAGCCTTATGTTATTTCCGGATGCGCCGGTCGATTCTGTACACGGCTCAATCTGTTGATCTGGTATGGTTGGACGGGTGAAACTCAGTTGAACTGATCTTATCGTCCTGACCAACATGATGGACTAGTTCCACGTCCTGGGGTGCATCATTCCCTTCCTCTTCAAAAGAATTTGTCCACAAATCTGGATCATCTGCACAAAAAGGAGATAAATCAGAAACATTAAAACTTGAAGAGATGTCATACTTACCTTGCAAGTCCAGCTGATAGGCATTGTCATGGATCTTCCTAAGAATCTGAAAAGGACCATCGACCCTAGGCAGGAGTTTTGACTTCCTTTCTTCAGGAAAACATTCCTTCCTTAGATGAACAAAAACAAGATCGCCTTCTTCAAAGACAACTTTCTTTTTCTTCTTGTTTGCCTTTCTTGTGTAGACCTCGGTTTTGGCCTTGATGTTGTCACGGACTTTCTCATGCAACTTCTGAATCGTGTCCGACTTCCTTTTGCCATATGTACTAACTCTTTCACTCAAGGGAAAAGGCAAAAGATCAAGTGGAGATAAGGGATTGAAACCGAACACAACCTCAAAAGGAGAAAACTTGGTAGAAGAATGCATGGAATGATTATAAGCAAATTCAGCATGAGGCAAACATTATTCCCAATGTCTAAGATTCTTTTTAACCAATGATCTAAGCAATGCTGACAAGGTCCGGTTTACAACCTCAGTTTGACTATCAGATTGAGGGTGGCAAGTGGTGAAAACATCAATCTAGTACCTAACTTAGACAACAAAGTTTTCTAAAAGTAACTAAGGAACTTAGTATCTCGATCTGAAACAATTGTCCTAGGAATTCCATGCAACCTTACAATGACTCTAAGGAACAAATCAGCAACGTGCACATCATCATCAGTTTTATGACATTGAATAAAATGAGGCATCTGAGAAAATCTATCGACCACCACAAAGATAGAATCTCTGCCTGATTTTGATATAGGCAAACCAAGGACAAAGTCCATAGATATGTCTACCCACGGATGAGAAGGGATAGGAAGAGCAGAATACAAACCTTGGTTTTTGGGTTTAGACTTGGCTTTCTTGCACACCACACATCGACAACAGATTCGTTCCACATCCTCCATCAGGCTCGGCCAAAAGAAATGTTCATACACAACCTTGTGTGTTTTCTTGATTCCAAAGTGTCCCATAAGACCTCTTCCATGTGCTTCCCTGAGAAACAACTCCCTCAAAGCACATTGGGGCACACACAAACGGTTATCAAAGAATAAAAATCCAAAGATTTGATAATACTTTCCGTAAGAAGCTTTATAAAGTCTTTCTGAAAATCTCTTTGAAATCTAAGTCAGTTGCATACAAATCCTTGATAAATTCTAAACCAAACAACTTTGTTTCAAGAGCTGAAAGAAGAACATACCTTCTAGAAAAAGCATCAGCCACCACATTGTCCTTACCTTGTTTGTACTTAATGACATAAGGAAATGTCTCAATGATCTCAACCCAACGTGCCGGCCTCTTGTTCAGCTTTTGTTGGACCTTAAGGTATTTCAAGGACTGATGGACTGTGTGGATCACAAACTCCTTAGGCCAAAGGTAGTGTTGCCACGTTTTTAGAGCTCTCACCAAAACATACAGCTCTTGGTCGTAAGTAGGGCAGTTGAGTGTGGCGCCTCCAAGCTTCTCACTGAAGTAGGCAATGGGTTTCCTATCCTGCATTAAGACAGCACCAATACCAACTCCGGAAGCATCACATTCAATCTCAAAAGTCTTAGAAAATCAGGACGTACAAGTAAAGGAGCTTGAGTCAACTTTCCTTTTAGAATCTAAAATGCCTCTTCTTGAGCTTGTTCCCATTTGAATCTGACATTCTTCTTGATCACTTCTGTCAATGGGTTTCGATGGTACTGAAGTTCAGAACAAATCGCCTATAGAAGCTGGCAAGGCCATAGAAGCTTCTCACTTCGCCCACGTTCGATGGACTAGGCCAGTCCCGGATAGCTTTGATCTTTTCCTCGTCCACTCTAAGTCCATCCGCACCTACAACAAAGCTTAAGAACACCACGTTATCTGTTCCAAAGGAACATTTACCAAGATTTGCAAAAATTCTCTCTTTCCTAAGAATTTCAAGAACATATTTCAAGTGCATCATATGATCTTCAGGGTTCTTGCTGTAAATAAGAATGTCATCAAAGTAAACTACAACAAAATTACCAAAGAATGATATCAAGACGTGATTCATCAAACGCATGAAAGTACTAGGTGCATTAGTAAGCCCAAATGGCATCACAAGCCATTCATACAATCCTAATTTAGTTTTAAATGCGGTTTTCCATTGATCACATTCTTTCATGGTAATCTTATGATAACCCCTTTTCAAATCAATCTTAGAGACACATGAACCATGCAACTCATCAAGCATGTCATCAAGCCCAGGAATGGGATCTATAGTTTACCTTAATGTTCTTGATGGCACGGCAGTCCACACACATACACCACGAGCCATCCTTTTTGGGTACTAGAAGAACTGGCACGGCACAAGGACTGAGGCTTTCCTGGATGTAACCTTTCTCGAGAAGGTCACCAATCTGTTTCTGAAGTTCCTTTGTCTCCACCATCTTGGTACGATAAGCTGGTCGGTTTGGTAGAGATGCACCTGGAACAAAATCTATATGATGCTCAATGCCTCGAACTAGTGGCAATCCCTTGGGATTCTCATCTGCAAAAACATCAGAAAAATCCTGCAAAATATCTAGAAGTTCACTCCAAATCTCCAGTGCAAGGTCAGAAGGAGAAGAAGCCATAAGAGTTTCTTTGTGCACAAGTAAAAGAAAGGGCTTTTGAGAGTAAAGAGATTTCCTGACCTGGCTGTGTTTAATAAAGAAGTTGGAGTTCCTTTGAAAGGATTCATTGTTGTCTGGTTTGGGCTCTTTGTCACGGTTCCTCTTGACATGGATCTGGTCTTGATGAACCTCCAAAGGTGTCAAAGGTACCACTGTAATCTTCTTTCCTTTATGGTTAGAGGAGTGTCGGTTTGTGAATTCATCATGCATGGTCTTCTTATCAAACTGCCATGGTCGGCCCAAGAGAATGTGACAAGCGTCAATAGGGAGAACGTTGCAAACAACTTCATCCTCATATCATCCAATGGTAAGGGGGACTGTGACTTGTTCCTTCACGTACTGTTCTCCAACCTCATTTAGCCATTTCAACCTGAAAGGACGAGAAAGAGTCCGAGTAACATGCCCAAGTTTCCTAAACAGGGGTGTCACTAGCCATATTAGTGCAACTAGCTCCATCAATAATCAAAGAACACACTTTTTCAGAAATAAGACAACGAAAATGAAAGAGATTCACCCTTCCTTCTTTGTTGTTGGTTTTGGGTTGCACACTCAGAGATCTTCTAGTGACAAGAAGTGGACCGAAATTTGGGTAGTCAAGGCCATCCTCATCATCATAGATAGGACCAGAATCAGAATCAAAGGTCGGCCCAAAACAATCGACCAAGTGGTCGTCCTTCTCATTGAAAATGGGATCATCAAAGGTCTTCCTAACAACAAGTAGGGGATCGTGATGTGGGTAGTCAAAGGCTTCCTCTTCCTCATTAAAGATAGGACCCAAATCCTCGTTTTCCTCATGTTTATCCTCGGACTCAGCCTCACCATTCTCCATGAGAATCATCACTCGTTGGTTGGGGATGTTTTTGGCATAGTGTCCTAGACCTTGACACTTGAAGCACCTAATGTCTCTTGCTCGGCCAGAAGTCTCAACTGCCTTTCCTTTTTCCACACGAGCAGGAACATCAGTCTTAAAAGCATTATATGTTGTGGAAGAAGACTTACCTTTGTCTTGATAACTTGGGATTTTCAGTTTCAATCCTCCTAAGTTATCATCAGCAAGATCAGTTCTAACAAATGGATTGCTATCGGTTTCTAGGACCTCTCCTAGGTCGGTTGGTTGATCTGACTTCATCCTCTCGGACATTTTCCCCTAGGGTCTTATCATCGGACCGGTTGTACTTCCATGGGAGATATCTTCTCGCTCCGGTTCTAGGATGAGTTTGTTGGCTGGCCTGAAGTTCAACAAGCCTTTGATGGATCTGGTGTAAACCTGCATTCATCAAGTTAGTCATAGAATCATTCAAAGCACGCATTTGTAGAATAGATAATCCAGCAAATGAGTTTTCGGGTTTGTTTCTTTCTCATTCACTAATCATGGTTTCTGAAATTTCTTAAACACAAAACGTTAGATAAAAAACGTCACACTCTCAATTTTTTGATCCTCACCCACACACGTGTTTCCCTCAGATTTTGGTGGTCACACACACAAGTTTCCACTCAAGGTTCTAAGAAAACTGATCAAAGAATCCCAATGGACAATTCCAAGCAAACAAAAGGTAATTTTCTCAAGATAGAAAGATAAGAGATTTTGTTTTTGAAATCTGTTTTAACCACCTCAAAGGCTGGATTTCTCCTTAGCCAACATGCTTTCTCTTCCACCACCAATCCACAAACTCTTGAATCTCTTTTTTTTTCTTTTTTTTTTATCGTACATCTTTCTTTTCTCACTCTCTCATTTTTATCTAGTGGATGGTAATGAGGGGCCCGGATCTAAGAAGGTAGAAGAAGAAGTGATTGAAGAAAATTGAAGATGAGAAAGATGGATGAATAGAAAATACCAGAAGAGTGGCTCTGATACCACTTGATATGCCCTAGATAGGATCACTCGACCGGATTGGATTTGATATGAACTCACGAATGAGAACTGGATGGATTAAAGGGTCACACGAAGGTTGCGGAAGGCCTCTGATATTCCTGACTTCAGTTTGTGCTTCATATGACTCACAAGTCCACTAAAAGAAGGATCTCTAGTTGTTGCTTGATATGACTCACAAGTCCAACGATTTTGAGGATTGTTTAACTTGAATATGACTCACCAAGAAACAAAGAAAATTTCAATAAAGAACAAAGAGTTTTACTCAAAACAATGATGATAATCGAATGGTTTATTGTTGAAGAAAGATTACAAATTTATAGTAGCATTGACATATGAAAACACTTAAAATTTTGTGGAAAAACACACCTAGAAAAAGCAACAAAGACTAAAAATGTTTAAATGACTCTTTGGTTCTTTTTCTGGTCGAAATGACTCTTTGGTTCTTGTTCAGGTCGAAATAACCCTTGGTCTACCGTCAAGGTTCATCATAATCTACACATAGCTCTTTGGACAAAAACAAGTGCATCATATCTGTGTAATCAATAAAAGAACTCTTGAAAACATGATCACTTAACTTAGCATGCTCACCTGGTCCCCATAGATAATATTGAGTTGTTCTAAACTCAGCAAAATTCAAACAAAGCAAACACAGGATCACAGGACTTGTAAAATCCATAACTCTTTCACCTGCAAAGCTTTCGACATGATTCCAATTCGACGTGAGACCCTGATGAGGTAAGTTTCTATTTCAGTCGAGTTTGTTTCTTAATTCCTTTTGTCTGTTGAGATAAGATCCTCGGACTGCTCCTATGTCAAAGCTGGCAGCTGGACAGTTTTCAGGGTTTGCTTGTTGCGTCTCCAACTTATCCAAGGACTCAATCATTACTCTGATCATTATAGTCCCTCTTTTCACCTGTACCTTTCTCAGATTTCTTTGGACAAGTCAAGTATGTTATCATGTCAAAGAAAGTACTGTATACCAGAATGTCTCCAAAGCACAAAACAGAATGATTCCTCCATCTAGTATGCTTATAAAAGAAAATATTACAGACGCAAATATCATCATGTATCCAGTTCACACATTCAGAAGCAGTGAACTCTAGTTTCAATTTTGCAACAAGTTTATAAAAGAAAGTGTTATACACTATAATAACTTCAAAGAACAATCCTACACGTTTAGATTCATTTCAGCACACAAACAACCAAGCTCAAACACAGAGATATTTGCAGACTCCAGATTCTACTTGTGGGACAAAACGGGAAGTGAGGAAAAGAGCACACACAATCCTACTTGCCTAGATGATGATCAGTTTGAAGGTTAAATTGTTTGAATGGTGATGGGTTTGTCTTGGTTGATCAAGCTTCAACCAAAATCAATGTATTCTTCTTGTTTCCAAGCATTCTTCAATGTTGCATCCTTATCTACAAGCTATTCAGGTTCAGGTTCATGCTTCCATTCCTTGGTACATTCCATGATCACATCAATACTCCCCCTCAAGCTTGATCCTAGGAACTGATCAGGCTTGGAAACATGAAGAACCTTCCTCATTAAAACCTTAGTGTTCAAAACCCTGTGGGACAAAAATACACTAAAGAAAAGAGTATAGGTCTCCATGCTAGGAGAGTCAGTGAGATGTGAGGTCTATGAGTCCCAACTTAGAGTGGATGAACTCAAAGACGTTGGTGCTTGCTGCCTTGGTGAAAATATCAGCAATCTTGTCTTCATTTCTTGTGTAACAAGGTAAGATGATATGCTTCTCCACAGCTTGTCTAATTTTGTGGCAGTCTACTTCAATATGTTTGGGTTTTTCAAGGAAGACTCAGTTGCTGGCAATATGAATAGCAGTTTGATTATCACAGTGCATTGTAATAGGTGTTGTAGTCTCAATGCCCAAGTCTCCAAGCAATACCTTTATCCAAATCAACACATTGGTAAGCTTCGTCATGGCTCTATACTCAGCCTCAGCACTTGAGCATGACACAACCTACTGTTTCTTGTTCTTCCAAGTTACCAAGTTGCCTCCAATGAAATTGCAATAACCAGTAGGTGATCTCCTATCAACTCGGTCTGCTGCCCAATCAGCATCACAATAGCCTACAATCTATGTGATTCCATTGGAAGCCTTCCACACACCCTGACCAGGAGACCCACTCAGATATGATGAGGACATAGAACCAGACATCAACATCCCAACTTTAAGACAAGCACCAAGAACAAGATCAAGAACCAAAGGGGTGATAGCAAGCTTCTGTGAAGCCATTGAAGGATTGTTTGCCAAGGCTAATAGCAACCCCAACTTAGACGACATCACAAACCGTCTAGACAAGCTCTCCATTTCCGGATCAGAGGTTATAAAGACTCAACCTTATGTTATACAAGACGGTCCAAAAGATAATGCTATCCTATGGTCTATCATTCCTCATAAGGAGATGGTTTCCTTATTCACCATCTCTCCACTTAAGTGAAACGGTGAGCATCAAGGGGAAGAGACAAGCATCTAAAACGACATTACTTCACATTTCTGCTCTTCTCCTAACCCCAACGGATACCTTACCTCGATTCAAATCCACCAGAAGGTAAGTAAGGTAAGCACATTTCCACTATTTTATTTACTTGATTTTTCCTTGCAGGTTTTGGGTCTTTTATTTATTTCATTTTCGAATAAACAAGGCATTGTTTAGCCTTTTGCTTTCATTAGGTCCTAATATTAAGTCATTGTATTAAATTTGCTTCAAAGACCCCTAGAAGGGCATAGCTGCATTGGCGAGTATATAAGCCCCTATAAGCAGCCTTGTATTTTTTAACCTTTATGAAATATATGAGTTAGTTTGCCCCTAGCAACTAAAACCCTAAAGCCTTTCCGTGTGTGTGAGAAGCCGCGTTGAGAGCATCCAGTCTTATCAAGCTCATCCCATAGAGTTTGTGGTGACTTTCGATCCATCTGATTGAGTTCATCTATCTGTTCACTCCATCTCCATCCCTTGTCCTTGTTGAGTTGTTTATACAAACAAGTAGCTTGGATCCATCCTCCACCTACACGCCATCATCCATCCTCCACCTACACGCCATCATCCATCCAGTGAGATAGCAAGTTGGTTATACGACCATTTGTTGTTTCCCATCCTCCACAAGTCCATTACAAGTGCAAGTAAACCGGTTATCATCTCATTCCATTCCATCCGCAAGAACTCACTCCATTCTCACCCTCCATCCATCCACCAAAGCTTGATACTTTTCCTCTATCCGTATAGTCTGAGAAGGGTGCTATCCGTGCCCATATAATTTTGGTATCAAAGCCGAAAGGCTCCTAATCAGGTCAACTCTTCCTTTTTCTTTTATATCGTTTCATTATGTTAAGAAAAACCCAAAATTGTTATTTTGCTTGCGTACTGGAGTTCTGCCATTGTAGTTCATTGAGTTCTTAGTTCATATATCACGAAAAGAAAAAGCTAGGAGACGAGATTTTGTGTGTTTGATTCTTTTGTCTTGGAGAAAAAATCAAAAAAAGAGTTACAAGTTATTACTTTCATATCTAGTTTCCTTTTGCATCATAAGCATATTTCGGTTTCCTTAATTATTCTATACTCGAAAATTGTTTTAAAAAAAACGTCTAGATTAACTTGTTACCCCAGTTAATTCTTTCTTTTACCTTAGTTCAATTTCGGATTTACATTTTCATACTTATAAAAAAAACATATTGCATACATATTCATATTGGGTGGTCGAACTTTCCTTAATTGGAACTTGAGACATAACTCGTGCTGCATACATCTTTGCGTATTGTTATCTCATAAAACCGGTCCATTACACATTCATTTGCATTAGATCAATCACATCCTTGCTTATTGTTATTTGTTTAACTTCCATTCCCCATATTTTCACTTATTCTTGAAGGGTCTTGTAGGAAAAAGCAATGGGAGATAGCACTTCATCCACTGATGGTGCGACCATAGCTCAACTCCTAGTTACCATGCAATCCATAAGTGAAAGGATGGCTCGGCTGGAGCAGAACCAACAAGCTCAGGCCAATAACCCAAACAACAATCCGGCAAGAGGCCACAAAGGCGACAAGAGCACCCACCAGAAGGAGATGAGACTGATAGTGATATTCCTAGTCTGGAAGAAGAAGAGCAACACCCTCCACCTAGGAGGAATGCCAGAGATAGAGGAAGGAACCGGGGCAGAAACTATGATCCAGAAGAAGAGCATCCATGGCAGGGAGGCAAAGACTTGATGCTCACGCCACCAACCTTTGCTGGAAAGGTTAATCCTGATGCTTACATTGATTAGGAAACAAGGATGGAATACATCTTTGATTACTATAACTACACGGACTCAAGGAAGATCTCTTTAGCTGCTGCTCAACTCACTGACACTGCTTTGTCATGGTGGGATAGGGAGACTTCAGAAAGAAGAAGGCTTAGACGTGGTCATATTACTCTTTGGGATGACATGAGAGCCTTGCTGAGGAAGAGATATGTGCCAAGTTACTACTACAGAGACTTGCAAAAGAGGTTCAGGAAGCTCACTCAAGGGAACAAGTCAGTAGAAGAATACTATGAGGAGTTTGATACACTCAGGAACCGTCTGGAGGTACAAGACTCTGAGGAGACCTTGATGGCACAATTCTTAGATGGGTTACAAGACCGGATTACAAGAAAGGTGGAAAGGCAAAACTATGAGCACTTCCATGACTTGTTGCACTATGCTATTCAAGCCGAGCAACACATCAAGAGGAAGACCATAACCACCAGTAAAAGCAAGAGTACTTGGACACCACCAGTACAAAAGAACAATGACAAAGGCAAGTCCATTGAAGTGGAGATCCGGTTCAAGAAGAATCCAGCACCAGAGGTTTCCAAGAGCAACAAGACTGATCAAGGAAAGGGTGCTGCACCTAGGAACCTTGACATTACTTGCTACAAATGTCAAGGGAAGGGACATTATGCTCGAGACTGTCCCAACCAGAGAGTAATGATCCTCAGGGAAGATGGAGGATATGAGACTCAAGAAGAGGCTGAAGAAGAAACGGCTGGTACTGATGAAGAGATCACTGACTATCCAGATGAGGGAGAGATACTTGTGACCAGGAGAGCCCTAAGTGCTATGTTTGACCCAGAAACCAGTCAAAGGGAAAAAAATTTCCACACTAGATGCACCATAGACTCTAAGGTATGCAGTCTGATCATTGATGGTGGCTCATGTACCAATGTTGCTAGAAAGTACTTGGTTGACAAGTTAGGCCTCAAGAAGACCAAGCATCCAAAGCCATACGGGCTCAAGTGGTTGAATGATGAGACTGAGTTGAAGATTGGTGAACAAGTGGTGATTCCATTCAGCATAGGCAGATATGCTGATCAGATAACTTGTGATGTTGTTCCTATGCAATCTGGGCATCTCCTGCTGGGGAGACCTTGGCAGTTTGACAATGAGACAATCCACAATGGCCGCACCAACTTCTACAGCTTCACTCACAACAACCGCAAGCACAACCTTGCTCCTTTGACACCACAGAAAGTCCTAGACATGCAAAAAGAGATGGCCAAAGGTAACAAGGCAAGTAAGACTAACCTTTACATCACTTCCCAACAAGTTTTAAAATCATTAGAGTGAAAAACACAGGTGCTACTAATGATCTTTAAGGAACGTGTGTTGACAGGTTATGAGGAACAAAAACTTCCCCCATCCATAGTACAACTCATTGAGAAGTTCCAAGACATATTCCTGGAAGACATACCCATTGGTTTACCACCTATTAGGGGAATAGAACACCAGATTGATCTCATCCCAGGAGCTCCCTTACCAAACCGCCCAGCCTATAGGGTGAACCCGGAGGAAGCCAAAGAACTAGAGAAGCTGGTGCAAGACTTGATGGATAAGGGATACATCAGGGAGAGTCTAAGCTCTTGTGCAGTTCCAGTTTTGTTAGTGCCAAAGAAAGATGGGACTTGGAGGATGTGTGTTGACTGCCGTGCCATCAACAACATAACCATCAAGTATAGACACCCCATACCAAGGCTTGATGACATGTTGGATGAACTTAGTGGTGCCATTATCTTTTCAAAGATAGACCTGAAGAGTGGTTATCACCAGGTTAGAATGAAGGAAGGTGATGAGTGGAAGACTGCCTTTAAAACCAAAAGGGGACTCTATGAGTGGCTAGCCATGCCATTTGGTCTCACCAATGCCCCAAGCACCTTCATGCACCTCATGAACCATGTCTTAAGGGCATACATCTGTAAGTTTGTAGTTGTTTACTTTGATGATATTTTGATCTATAGCACTAGCCTAGAAGATCATCTTAAACATCTTGAAAAGGTTTTAGAAACACTGCGCCTAGAACATCTCTATGCTAAGCTTAAGAAGTGTACCTTTTGCACTGATCAACTAGTATTCCTAGGCTTTGTTGTTAGTTCACAGGGACTGAAAGTAGATGAGGAGAAGATCAAAGCAGTGCAAGATTGGCCTACCCCAACCACCATTTGGCCATGTGAGGAGTTTCCATGGTTTGGCCAGCTTCAATAGGAGGTTTGTCATGGACTTCAGCACCATAGCAGCCCCACTGACATCAGTGATCAAGAAGGATGTTGCCTTCAAATGGGGAACTGAACAGGAAGAAGCTTTTCAAAAACTTAAAACTAGCTTAACTAATGCTCCTGTTTTGGTTTTGCCTAATTTTGACAAAACTTTTGAGATTAAATGTGATGCCTCAGAAACAGGTGTGAGAGCCGTGTTAACTCAAGGGGGAAAACCAGTAGCATTCTTCAGTGAGAAACTACATGGAGCAACCCTCAACTACCCCACCTATGACAAGGAGCTATATGCTTTAGTGAGGTCACTAGAGACTTGGCAGCACTACCTCTTATCCAAGGAGTTTGTGATCCACACTGACCATGAGACACTCAAGTACTTGAGGGGACAAAACACCTTGAAGAAGAGACATGCTCGTCGGTTGGAGTTTGTGGAATCATTTCCCTATGTGATCAAGTATAAGAAGGGAAAGGAGAACATTGTAGCCGATGCCTTATCCAGGAGACATGCGCTTATTTCGTTGGTGGAGGCTAAGGTTATAGGTTTTGAACACATCAAGGATCAGTATGGAGAGGATCCTGATTTCGGAGACATCTACAAGCAGTGTAGACAAGGAGCATTTGGGTCTTTCTTCCCGCAAGATGAGTTCCTTTTCAGGGACAAGAGACTATGTATTCCAGAAGGATCAATGCGTGATCTGATCCTGAGAGAAGCACATGGAGGGGGACTCATGGGACATTTTGGCCGAGACAAGACACTAAGCATTGTAGCTCAGCATTTCTTCTGGCCACACTTGAGGAGAGATGTGGAGAGGTTCTGTGCAAGGTGCATCATCTGTCTCAAGGCAAAGTCCAGGTTACATCCCCATGGATTATACATTCCTTTGCCTATCCCTGACCTACCTTGGGTAGACATTTCCATGGATTTGGTTCTAGGATTGCCAAAGATCAGAACCAAGGATTCCATCTTTGTGGTAGTATACAGGTTCTCTAAGATGGCATACTTCATTCCTTGGAACAAAACCAATGATGCATCTCAAACTGCTGACTTATTGTTCAAGGGAGTGGTGAAACATCATGGCATCCCTATAACCATTGTTTCTGACCGAGACACCAAGTTCTTGAGCCACTTTTGGAGAACACTTTGGAGGAAGCTGGAAACTAAGCTACTCTTCTCTACAACCTGCCACCCACAGACTGATGGTCAGACTGAGGTTGTGAACTGCACACTCTCCACACTACTGAGATCCACAGTTGGTAAGAACTTGAGGAATTGGCTTGATTGTCTACCTTTCATTGAGTTTGCTTACAACCGAGTTCCACATTCTGCTACTAAGCTATCACCTTTTGAGATTGTGTATGGGTTTAAGCCAAAAACACCTCTGGATCTCCTACATATTCCCCACAAGGACCAGATGATTAGTCAAGAAGGAGAAACTAAGGCTGAGTTGATGCAGAAGATTCATGAGAAGGTCAAGGGTAACTTAGAGCACCAGAATGAGCTGAACAAGAAACAAGTTGATAAGGGCAGAAAGGAGGTTTCTTTTGAACTAGGAGATTGGGTTTGGTTACACATGAGATCAGAAAGGTTCCCTAACCAGAGGAAGTCTAAGCTATCCCCTAGAGGAGGCGGTCCTTTCAAAGTCCTGAAGAAGATCAATGACAATGCATATCAGCTGGAGCTGTCAGGTGAGTTAAATGTATCTTCTACATTCAATGTGTCTGATCTATCTTATTTTCATGCAGATGAAACTCTTCTGAGGTCATAACCTTCTCAATAGGGAGAGAGTGATGAGGACATATAACCAGACACCAACATCCCAACTCTAAGACAAGCACCAAGAACAAGATCAAGAACCAAAGGGGTGATTGCAAGCTTCTGTGAAGCCATTGAAGGATTGTTTGCCAAGGCTAATAGCAACCCCAACTTAGATGACATCACAAACCGTCTAGACAAGCTCTCCATTTCCGGATCAGAGGTTCTAAAGACTCAACCTTATGTTATACAAGACGGTCCAAAAGATAATGCTATCCTATGGTCTATCATTCCTCATAAGGAGATGGTTTCCTTAATCACCATCTCTCCACTTAAGTGAAACGGTGAGCATCAAGGGGAATAGACAAGCATCTAAAACGACATCACTTCACATTTCTGCTCTTCTCCTAACCCCAACGGATACCTTACCTCAATTCAAATCCACCAGAAGGTAAGTAAGGTAAGCACATTTCACTATTTTATTTACTTGATTTTTCCTTGCAGGTTTTGGGCCTTTTATTTATTTCATTTTTGAATAAACAAGGCATTGTTTAGCCTTTTGCTTTCATTAGGTCCTAAGATTGAGTCGTTGTATTAAATTTGCTTCAAAGACCCCTAGAAGGGAATGGCTGCATCGGCGAGTATATAAGCCCCTATAAGCAGCCTTGTATTTTCTAACCTTTATGAAATATATGAGTTAGTTTGCCCCTAGCAACTAAAACCCTAAAGCCTTTCCGTGTGTGTGAGAAGCCGTGTTGAGGGTATCCAGTCTTATCAAGCTCATTCCATAGAGTTTGTGGCGACTTTTTATTCATCTAATTGAGTTCATCAATCTGTTCACTCCATCTCCATCCCTTGTCCTTGTTGAGGTTTTTATAAGAACAAGCAGCTTGGATCCATCCTCCACCTACACGCCATCATCCATCCACTGAGATAGCAAGTTGGTTATACGACCATTTGTTGTTTCCCATCCTCCACAAGTCCATTACAAGTGCAAGTAAACCGGTTATCATCTCATTCCATCCCATCCGCAAGAACTCACTCCATTCTCACCCTCCTTCCATCCACCAAAGCTTGATACTTGTCCTCTATCCGTCCAGTCTGAGAAGGGTGCTATCCGTGCCCATATCAAGATATCTCATGATTCTTTCCACCATGTTCCAATGATGAACCTTAGGCTCATGTATGTGTTGACTTAGTTGGTTCACTGCAAAGCAGATATCTGGCCTTGCAATGGTTAGATAGATGAGTTTCCCAGCCATTCTCCTATACTGCTTCCCATCACCATAAGGTTTGTCCTCAAACTCCCCCTCTCTAAGTACTTTTTAGCCTTCTTCCAGTGATGTTTTTGCTGCTCTTCCTCCAAGGTTTTCTGCCTCAGTTAAAAGGTCAAGTTTGTACTTCCTTTGAGACAGAAGGAGCCCCTCTTTAAAGTGGCATACTTCAATCCAAAGGAAGTACTAAACTTCACCTAAATCTTTAACATCAAAGACGGACGTAAGAAATACCTTGGTTTTTCATTACATGTGATGCTTATATCATCCACATAGATCAATATGACTACAATTCCTCTTGGACCAGAGAGTGTAAACAAGGTGTGATCAGCTTCTGACTTCCTAAAGCCTCTTCCATTCAGTGTAGTACTCTACTTGTGGTACCATGCTCTTGGAGATTGCTTCAGCCCATAAATTTCTTTGTTGAGTCTTAGAACATTTCCAGGTTTTACCAGTTTTTTTAGACTAGGAGGTGGGTGCATATAAACTTCATCTTCTAACTCTCCTTGAAGAAAAGCATTCTTGACATCCATCTGCAACAATTCCCACTCCAAATTTGTTGCAAGTGATAAGATGATATGAATTGTATGCATCTTGGCTACTGGTGCAAATGTATCAACATAATCCACTCCATATGTTTGAGTAAAGCATCTTGAAGCCAGTCTTGTTTTGCACCTCTCCACCTTGCCATTTCGTAGAATATTAATAGTGAACACCCACTTGCTTGACACAACTTTCTTTCCCGTTGGGAGTTCACTCTCATACCAAGTATCATTGATGATCATGGCATTTATCTCATCTCCAACTGATTTTCTCCACACCTCAAGCTCCATTGCTTCTGCATATGATCTTGGTACATATGCTTCATCTAAAACCACAATGAAGGCTTGATGCTCAGTTGGGAATTGTGCAAAGGTGCATACTGCTGAAATGGGGTGAGCTACTGCTTGACTGTTGAAGTAGACTCTTCTGTTTACCAAGTTAGAAGGATATTTCGTTATCCTTGTACTCCTTCTCAAAGGTTGAACCTGAAATTATTCCTCTTGGTGCTCTTGTTCCTCATGAACTTGGGCAGTCTCCTGATCTTGTGCACTATCCTGATCATGAGCATCTGAACCTTGTTGCTGTTCGGGTTCTTGTGTATTGCCCCCTTCTGGATCAGGATGAGTTACTTCATCAGCCTCTTGTATAATGTCTTGAGTAGGATCAACTTCTCTGGTCGCCTCCTTTTCTCTTGATAAACTTATTCCAAGATTCTCCAAGATAATTCTCAGGTTATTGGCCCTATCTTATGCTTGAGACAGATCCTTGAGCTCATCGCAATTCTTCTCAGAGTAGAACCCTTTTCCTTCAATAAAATTTACATCTCTAGATACAAGTACTTTTCTTGTTTCAGAATTGTAGCACTTGTATCCTTTTGGTGTGGGAAATAGCCTATGAATATACACTTCATGCTCTTTGCTTCTAGCTTTTTCCTTTGCTCCCCTGGCATAAGCACAAAGCTGGCACATCCAAACACTCTGAGGTGATGAATAGATGGTCAGGTTTGGTTCAACACTTCATAAGGAGAAATATCCCTCAACACCTTGGTAGGAATCATGTTGATCAGATAGCATGCTGTCACCACAACATCACTCCAGAATCTCTTGGGAACATATGCATGAAACATCATTGACATGGCAACCTCCATCAGATGCCTATTCGTTCTTTCAGCCACTCCATTTTCCTGAGGAGTATAAGGGCATCTCGTTTGGTGAACAATGCCATGTTTTTTCCAAATAGTTCTTGAAAGCATGGCTTGTATAATCTCCTCCATTGTCTGACCATAATACCTTCACAGTAGCCTTAAAGTTGTTAGTAACATAAGATTGGAAGTTCATAAATTCATCTAACACACGATCATTAGATGGAAGCAATGTAATTCAAGTGTATTTTGTTTTTTTATCTTTAAAGGTGAAAAAATACATGTGGTTATCCCTAGAATGACATGGAGATGTCCAAACATCAGAGTGAATTAAGTCAAAACATTTTTCATAGATTGTTACTGATGTTGGAAAAAACAGATTTGCAACGCTTTCCTAAGATGCATGCTTCACATTCCAGATAACTAAATGACATATCAGGCATCATAATTTCTAATGAACGTGGGTGTGGGTCGCAAATTCTAGCATGCCACGTAGTGCTATCACATAGATTAGTACTGGTCATACATAAAGGAGTAGAAGAAGAAGAGTAAGAAAGCTTAGTCTTTTGGTGATGGTATAAACCATCTTTGATGTTGCCTTCTCCAATCACCTTCCCTGTCTTAAGGTCCTGAAACTTAACATCATTAGGCCTTAAAAACAATTGATCTGAATGAATACAGAAGACAAAGAAATAAAGCTTTATAAGGTTTTATAGGACTTTTATAAGACTTTATAAGCTGGTCCGTATAAGGGTTTTATAAGACTTTATAAGCCAGTATTCTGCCTTAGGAATATTTAGAGGGGACTCTCCAAAGGCTCTGGACGATTTAAATGAAAGGAAGGAGCTGTTGGAATTAAAATCCAAAAGAGGGTCACATGTTGTGTTAAGGAGAGAGAGGGTGGATGAGATGTCACTTTCTCCAGACCTGTCCGAGCCAGTTGGTCTCTACCCTCTCCCTTTGTTTATGATTTTCGTGTGTCCTCTTGTGTCTATATAGAATCTATTTAAAATGTAACACAAAACATAAATAAAGTAAGGAGACAGAACTCCTCTATTCTCTCTTTTCTCTGTTCTCTATTCTCTCTTTTCTCTGTCGACCAAAAACAACAATTCTCTCTCTCTAACTCTCTTAAACAAATAAATCAAACATCATCTCTTTCCTCTGTTCTTGGTGTTCTTCACCTTATTCTTCATAAAACTAACATTGTGTCAGAGCTTCTAAGCTCCTAAACCCATTTTTTCTTCCGCAAATCTCTTCTACTCTTCATTCTCTTTCATTATATCCAATTAGTTTCTCAAAATCCCATATCGTTACCAGTGAGGCGCCAAAACAAACAACTCAATGAGAAGATATAAAGGAGATTTTGGTGGTAGATGAAGGCAAATGGGGTCAATAGGACTTTATGGTGCTTTTAATCATCCAGAACTCACTTGATGGTCCCATAATGGAGGCCTACACTTACAATGAAACTGCAAAGGAGTTGTGGGATACACTACAAAAGGTGCATGGTAACATATCGAATCCACTGGGGTCTTTGAAGTGAAGAAAGCTATCAACTGCTTGAACTAGGAAGACATGGATTTAACCAACATTTTGCTAATTTCAAACCTCTCTGGGCAGAGCTGAATATGTTGAGGCTGAGTACCACTGGCCCTACCATTCTGAATGAGAGGCGTCAGAAAGACAATGTGTTTGGTGTGCTCCTCACTCTCAATCCAGTCTGCAATGATCTCATCAAACACTTCCTGAGGGCATACAAGCTACCTACTCTTGAGGAGGTATGTGCCCAAATTCAGAAGGAGCAAGGCTTAGTGGGTCTCTTTGGTGGAAAAGGTGACTTGAACATGGCCCACAAGGCTGAACCTTCAGCTAATAAGGTCTTCTTCAAGCTAGATAACCGACGAGTCACTTGTGAGCATTGCAAGAAGAGTGGTCACATGAAGAACCAGTGCTGGATCCTTCACCCACATCTCAGGCCACCATCAAGATTTAATCAAGCAAGGGACAATGAAGCTGTTCAGCATGCCTCTCAGCCTATGCGCCCAAGTGGTGAAAGAACAACTCTGGTTTCTACCACCTATGCAGTTGGAGCCACATCTCAACCCCCTTATGATGATGCCTTCATCCGCAAGTCAGACATTGAAGCCCTCATCAAAGCTCTCAATACAAACTCTGGTAACATCAATAGTAATGTTTTAGATAAACCATTTAGTGCTAAACCACTGATTATTGATTCATGAACATCTCACCATATAATTAGGGAGTCTAGTCTTATTAGCAACATTGAACCCGCCCTATGAATTATAGTAATTGATAATGGTGATAGAGTACCTATTAGAGGCATATGGAACTTGAAATTGTTTTATAAGGAATCTAAGGCATTTTATATGCCTTCATTTGCTTCTAACTTGCTTTTAGTAAAAGGGATACTACTTATCTTAATTGCAAAGTTATTTTTAGTCCTAATGATGTTCGTGTTCAGGATATTGAGACAAGCAAGATGGTTTGGAAAGGTGTGAGCAAGGAAGGGTTGTGTTTTTAGTTCCATTCCTGTTTTAGCTTCTAATGTATTATGGCATGCTAGATTAGTTCATACTCACTCTCGTGATTTAAGTTTAATGTTTCGTAGTCTTTCCTTTAAAACTGATAACTGTGAAGCTTGTATCCTTGGCAAACATTGCAAGTCTGTTTTTACTAAATCAACCACTATCTATGATCACTGCTTTGATTTAGTTCATTCTGATGTGTGGACAGCACCTTGTTTCTCTAGGGAAAACCACAAGAATTTTGTTACTTTTATAGATGAGAAATCAAAATACACTTGGCTGACCTTAATTCAATCCAAAGATAGGGTGTTGGAAGCTTTTATGAACTTTCAAAGCTATGTAACTAATCACTTCAATGCCAAGATTAAAATTTTTAGGTCAGACAATGGTGGGGAGTACAAAAGACATGCTTTCAATAATTATATATCCAAACATAGGATCATTCGTCAAACAACCTGCCCATACACACCACAACAAAATGGAGTGGCTGAGAGAAAGAATCGACATCTATGGAGGTTGCAAAAAGCATGATGTTCCACACAAGTGTTCCAAAGAGGTTTTGGGGTAATGTTGTGGTTTCAGCATGCTATCTGATCAACATAATACCTAAAAAATTTCTCCATGATGTCTTACCTTATCAGGTACGAAACAAAACTCGACCATCTATTGATCACTTGCGTGTGTTTCGGTGTCTTTGCTTTGTCTTGATTCCAGGAGAACAAAGAAATAAACTTGAAGCCAAGAGTGTCGAATCAATATTCATTGGGTATTCAGCCAAAAAAAAAGGATACAAGTGTTATGTACCAGAGACTAGGAGGGTAATGGTCTCAAGGGATGTTAAGTTTGTGGAGTCAAATGGGTATTATGATGAGAAAAGTTAGGATAATCTGAAGGATCTTTCTCACGCCCCATCAGACAGAGCGACTAACCTGAGAATAATCCTGAAAAGTCTTGGTATTAACCAGCCTAAGGCAAGGGAGGAGCCAAGAGAAGGCCCTACTCAAGCAGCTGATTCAGTTGAAGATGGCATCCATGTTGATCATGAGGGGGGAAACCAACCAGAACCAGAAGAAACAATGCAACATGAAGGTTCTGAAAGTCATGATCAACCTGATCCAGAAGAGGGGCAAGTGCAACCACTGAGAAGAAGCATTAGGATTAGGCATGATCCAGAAACCTGGAAAATAAAAGGGTGTACCTCAATGCCAATGCAGTAGCTCATCCCACTCAGGCAGTTTGTTCTTTGGCCCAATATCCAGAGGAGCATCAAGTCTTCATGAGTAATGTAGATCAAGAGTACCTCCCAAGGACTTCTGAAGAGGCAATGGCTGATGATGAATAGTACATGGTTTGAAACTGAGCTCCCCAGAGGCAAGAAAGCTGTAACAAGTCGCCTACTCTACACCATCAAGTATCTAGCTAATGGAAAACCAGAATGAAAGAAGACAAGGCTGGTAGCAAGGGGATTCCCCCAGACTTATGGAGATGATTAATTGGATACTTTTTTACCAGTAGCCAAGCTCCACACCAACAGAATCATACTCTCACTTGCAACCAACTTGGAGTGGGATTTATGGCAAATGGATGTGAAGAATGCCTTTCTTCAAGGGGAACTAGAAGATGAAGTCTACATGCGCCCTTCTCCTGGTCTAGAGACATGGTCAAACCAGGAAATGTGTTGAGACTCAAGAAGGTTATCTATGGGCTGAAGCAATCACTAAGAGCTTGGTACCATAAGCTCAGCACTACCCTTACTGGAAAAGGGTTTAGTCGATCAGAGGCAGATCATACTCTATTTACTCTCACTAGCCAACAAGGTATAGTAGTCATACTTGTGTATGTTGATGATATCATATCACAGGGAGTGACAAATAAGGTATACAAACCACTAAAGCTTACTTGAAATATGTATTTGATATTAAGGATTTGGGTGAGCTAAATTACTTTCTTGGAATAGAAGTATGCCGATCTAAAGAGGGGCTCTTCTTATCCCAAAGAAAGTACACACTTGATCTCTTGAATGGAGCAGGTATTCTTGGAGAAAAACCAACAAAGGCTCCACTTAAGGATGACTATAAGATCTTGCGTGAGAGGGAGTATGAAGAAACACCATTTGATGATCCAAAACAATACAGAAGAGTAGTGGGTAAGCTTATCTACTTAACCATCACTAGACCTGATATTTGTTTTGCTGTAAACCATTTGAGCCAGCATATGCAAGTGCCAAAGGTTCATCACGGGAAAATGCTGGAAATGATACTTAGATATCTCAGTGAAGCTTCTGGACAAGGAGTATGGATGGAATGTAATGGTGACACAGAAGTGGTAGGATACTGTGATGCTGATTGGGCAGGAGACAAGCTGGCTTGGATTAAAGGACTTCTTAAAGATTTGGTTATAGAGATCACTTTTCCAATCACCATGCATTGTGATAACCAGGAAGCTATTCACACAGCCTCAAACTCAGTGTTCCATGAGAGTACCAAGCACATTGAGGTAGACTGCCAAAAAGTGAGACAAGTGATGATTCAAGGAGTTATCTTGCCATGCTATACAAGGAGTGAAGATCAGCTAGCCGACATCTTCACCAAGGCTGCAATTAAAAAGGTGTGTGAGTCCATATATCCCTAGATTGGACTCATTGACATCACCCAGACATGATCCTTTTAGTCATGGAGCTTTTACTCTTTTTCCTTAGTATGTTTTTGTCACAAGCTGGATTTTGCATACTAAGGTTTTAATGAGGGAAGTATTCATGGTTTCCAATCTTGACCATTTCATTGGGTCAAGCTTGAGGGGGAGTATTGATCTGAATGAATAAAGACGACAAAGAAGTAAAGCTTTATAAGGTTATATAAGGTGTTTATAAGACTTTATAAGATGGTCCGTATAAGGGTTTTATAAGACTTTATAAGGAAGTATTTTGCCTTAAGAATATTCTGAGGGGACTCTCTAAAGGCTCTCGATGATTTAAATGAGAGGAATGAGCCGTTGGAACTAAAGGCCAAAAGAGGGTCACATGTTGTGTTAAGGAGAGAGAGGGTGGATGAGATGTCACTTTCTCCAGCCCTGTTCGAGCTAGTTTGTCTCTACCCTCTCCCTTTGTTTATTATTTTTGTGTGTGCTCTTGTGTATGTATAGAGTCTATTTAAAATGTAACACATAACCTAAATAAAGTAAGGAGACAGAACTCCTCTATTCTCTCTTTTCTCTGTCGACCATAAACAACAATTCTCTCTCTCTCTCTTAAACAAATAAATCAAATATCATCTCTTTCCTCTGTTCTTGGTGTTTTTCACCTTATTCTTCACAAAACTAACAAAAAGTACCTGAAAATTCAGGTCAACAGTAGCCTTTTTCACCAAGAGTAGGTTAGAAGGAAAACCAGGCATATAGAACGCAGTGGATTCCCTATCAAACAACTTAAGGTTCCCTATTCCTTCTATCTTCACCTTATCTCCATTTGCTATTGTAACATTCACTAAGGTAGGCCTAATATCACTAATGAGATTCCTATCACTAATCATATGGTGACTAGCTCCTGAATCTATTATGATTGGCTTAGAGATAAGGGAATATTTACCAGACTTTTTTGAGGAGATAATGGCTTTAGCTGCTTTGATCAGTGGTTGAACATCAATCATTCTGATGGGACCATAATTGATCACAGCCTTGCTCCAACTTTCTCCCCCATTGGAGTTAACTGATGAGTGCTGAATACATAGATGCACCTTTAAGATCTGGTTGATCATCCACTTCACCTTTGAGTTTTATTCCACCAGACCTCAAATCAAAACAGATTTGTTTGATGTTCTTCTTGACATGTCTTTTCTTGGTTTTCTTTGATCCAGGCAACAAAATCATCCTTCCATTATTGTTGTGCATATTTTTAAGATCTGGCTTGCTTTCCCTTATAAAGAGATTGTGTGATGTTTATTCTCTATGAACTAGAGCATACATGCCATCAAGGTTAGGAATTTTCTCTACCGGCAGAACATGCTTGATCAGCTGGTTGTACGATAGACTTAGATCCGGGAGAAGACTGAAGACCTTGTCTTGTTCATATATCTCCTTTATGACATCAGGATCAATTGAAAAGGGCCTTAGTGTATCTAGCTCTGCCCACAAGCTTCTAAATTTTCCAAAGTATTGATTAAACTCAACTTGTTCATGTCTCAAATTGTTGATAATCTTCTAGACTTCAAACACCCGGCTCAGGTTGGAGAAGTTTCCATAAACAGTTTTAAGACTCTTCCACAGTTCCTTGGCGGTTTCACAGTGTATCTAGCTCTGACCACAAGCTTCTAAATTTTCCAAAGTATTGATTAAACTCCACTTCTTCCTGTCTCAAGTTATTGATAATCTTCTTGTCTTCAAACACCCAGCTCAGGTTGGAGAATTTTCCATTAACAGTCTTAAGACTCTTCCACAGTTCCTTGGCGGTTTCACAGTGTATCTTGCTCTGCCCACAAGCTACTAAATTTTCCAAAGTATTGAATAAACTCCACTTCTTCCTGTCTCAAGTTGTTGATAATCTTCTTGACTTCAAACACCCGGCTTAGGTTGGAGAAGTTTCCATAAACAGTTTTAAGACTCTTCCACAGTTCCTTGGCGGTTTCACAGTGTGAGTAAGCCTCCAAGATTGATTAAGATAAAGAGTTATGAATGATCGCAAGTGCTATCTGGTCTTCTTTAACCCACTTGTCTTCATTGTTCAGGCCATGCGCATATTTCTCATCTAGAGCCATCTTCTTTGACACTTCAGCCTTTATTATATGACTGTCCCAAAGTGCATGACTCCCTAAGGTAACTCTGGCCACTCTTGACCACATCAGATAATTTGAACCCTCAAGGATTACTGGAATAAGCATTCTTGACTCCATTTCCACAGCTGTTTTTTTATATCCAATGAACAGATATTAAGGAACCATAAAGGTTATGAAGCCAGAAATTGGGGAATAGAATTTCAAACTGAGAAAGAGTATAAGAACTTAGATTAAGAAAAAGAATTTATGGATATGGAAGAAGATAAAGTGAGGATTTAAGACCAACAGAGTAAAAAACAGAGTGAGAAAACAGAGTATTAATTTGCGGAAGTTAAGTAAGAACAGAGGGGTGTCAAGATCTTAGAGCTCTGATACCATGTTAGATTTGAGAATGTATGAGATATGGATGAGAATAATGGAGATTCTAAGTGTTTGTGTGAAGAACAGAAGAGATGAACTAAAGATCACAAGAACTAGTTTCTGGAGAAAGACAGAGAGAGAGTAATCAGAAATGGGAGATTTAACTCCTTAATTCGACTCACCAGGTTGCACACAGATTATATAGAGACATAAGACAATGACATAAAAAATAAAAAAGGGAAACCAATATAATAAGTGATGCAGCGGACAAATAGGTTGAGCGGTTCACCTCATAGTTGTCAAATAGGACAAATAGGTTGAAGATCAACTATGAAGCAGCTAGGAGAGTGATCAAGACACAATCTAATGGGAAGTATAGAAGCTTTAATGATCTGATCAGAGAGATAATGGACAGAGAGGATACAAAGGTTACTCATGGTGCAGCTTTTGCTATACTTGGTCAGAAATTGCATCAGCATGGATTACACGAGACCAATCATGAGAGATGTCCAAATTGCAAGAAACACATAGAGAATGGACAAAGATGGTGTTTGCATCAGAGTTCAATGGAGCAGAATGTTCTATGGATCAAGAAGGATCTATTTGTTTGCAAACTGGACGAGGAGTACATCAAGGACAAGCTGGGCCTTAACATGGACGTGCCTAAGGTGTTATTGGCTGAGAAGGGGCCTTATAAGCCCATAAAGAGAAAGGATAGGACACCATGGGCTTTACTTGGTCGAATTGTATTGTTTAGCGTATTTTGGTTTTTCTTATTTAAGTAAACTAACTAGGAGTAGTATTTTGGATTTCTAAACCTATTAAGAATATGATTAGGGCTTTTTAGCTTATAATTTTGTTATGGTTTTTCCTTTTAGAGTTAGGATAAGGTTTTCCAGTTAGGGTTTTCTGTCTTGTCTTTATAAAGCCAAAAGCAGCACATATTGTAACCTAAGCTTTCACTTAATAATCTAGAGCTTTTGGCTTCTTCAAAAAGTCCCTTTGGGGACAGCCTGACCTAGTTCACATGTGGACACCTTTTTTACCATAATCTCTTGAAATCCAACGCCATGGATGAGATATTCAGAGCTAATAAGCAAGGCGCACTCGTAGCTTCTGAACCGAACAACTTTAGAGCACTCCATAGCGCTATTGTGAAGAACACCCAATGTCCAAGAGATTCTCAGGCACAAGTATCCGCCCTTCCACCCCCAGTTGCGATTGGACAACGTCTTCATATCCAAGGCCGCACCATGTAGTATCATTGCCACTTGGGAGTTTAAGGCTTGATGGTCTTCAACTAGTATCACAATTTCTATCATCTATCCAGCAGTATTCAGTGTCTTATTATAGAAGACAAGAAGATAAGGCAAAACAACAAGCAACATGGAAGAGAGTTGCAATAAACCAGACTCGAAATGTAAGGAGAGAGAAAGAGATAAATGATTTCCTTACCCTATTGTTTCTGTCTACACTCCCATAAATAGGGAAAATAATCAGAATAAGTTAGACAAGAAAACAATAGACAAAGAAAACAATAAAATAGTTCTTCTGGAATAAGACAATCTGCTCTATCTGCTGTAGTAAGACAATGGCACGTCCAGACAGTGTTGATAGTGAAATCTCACCCACCTCTCCTTCACTTGAACATGTGATGTCTTCTGGTCCATTATTACAACATATACTATCTCTATTTTAAATCATCCAGAAAGCTTCTGGTCAATTTAGAGAAGATATTGAAGCAAGTCTCATCCATTTGCTTGCCCTCCAAGTCAAGCTAGGTTGAGGTGTACAGACGTCCCAAATTAGCAATTTCCAGATTGTCTTAATTTCTTCATCAACTCCAATTTATTTCTTCTTCATCTCAACACTCCCCCTCAAGCTTGCCCTTAGGTACTGGTCAAGCTTGGGATCATGAAGAACGTCCCTCATTAAAATTTTACTGTGCAAAACCCAGTGGGACAAAAACACATTTGGGAAAAAGAGTAGAAGAATTCATGATTGGAGAGTCAGTGAGATGTGAGGTCTATGAGTCCAATTTTCGGATGAATGAACTCACAGACTTTTGTACATGCAGCTTTGGTGAATATATCTGCCAACTGGTTTTCACTTCTTGTATAGAATGGTAGGATGATTTGTTGCTCCACAGCCTGTTTGACCTTATGAAAGTCCACCTCAATGTGTTTGGTCCTTTCATAAAACACATTGTTGGATGCTATGTGAATTGCAGCCTGGTTATCACAATGCATTGTGATTGGTGATGTTGTCTCTATCCCCAAGTCTCTTAGTAGGTTTCTGATCCAAATGAGCTCACTATAAAGCTTCATTATTGCTCTATATTCTCCTTCAGCACTTCAACATGACACCACCTTCTGCTTCTTGCTCTTCCAAGTTACCAAGTTGCCTCTAGTGAGCGTGCAATACCCAGTTGTCAACCTCCTGTCCACCCTATCTCTAACCCAATCAGCATCACTATGCCCTACAATCTCTTTGTTCTTGCTGCAACCCATCCATACTCCATGTCCTGGTGCTTCTCTTAGATACCTCATAATCCTCTCCAACATGTTCAATCATGTAACTTGGGAGTTTGCATATGCTGGCTTACTTGGTTGACTGCAAAACACACGTCTGGTCTAGTGATTGTAAGGTAGATGAGATTCCCAACCATTCACATGTAGTGCTTAACATCTTTATAGGGTTTGTCTTCAAACTCCCCCTCACAAAACACCTTATAGCCATCTTCAACTGGAGTCTTTTCTGCTCTTTCCTTAAGATCACCTGCCTCACTCAACAAATCAAGTGTGTACTTCCTTTGGGATAAGAACAATCCTACTTTAGGTCGACATATCTCAATCCCTAGGAAGAACTTTAACTCAGGCAAGTCTTTGATATCAAAAGATTTCTTAAGAAAAGCTTTAGTTAAGGTGATACCTTCCTTGTCACAGTCATCCACATACACACTAGAATCACCATAATTCCTTGTTGACTGGTGAGAGTGAAGAGGGTGTGATCAGCCTCAGACTTCAGAAAACCTCTTCCATTGAGAGTGGTGATGAGCTTGTGATACCAGGCCCCTTGGTGATTGTTTCAGCCCATAGATGGCTTTCTTCAGTCTAAGAACATTTCCGGGTTTAACAAGGTGTTCTAGGCCAGGGGGTGGTCTCATGTAAACTTCATATTCCAACTCTCCTTGTAGGAAGCCATTCTTCACATCCATCTGCCATAGATCCCACTCCAAGTTGACTGCCAAGGAGAGTATGATCCTTTGCTGTGTAATTTGGCAACTGTTGCAAAAGTATCAAGGTAGTCTTCACCATATGTCTTAGTAAATCCCCTTGCAACCAGCCTTGTCTTTTTTCTTTATGGTTTTCTATTGGATAGGTAATTGATGGTGAAGATCCAACGGCTTGTCACTGCTTTCTTGCCTTTGGGGAGCTCAACTTGATATCAGGTATCATTCACGATCATGGCATTCGTTTCATTACCAACTGACTCTCTCCATTACTTGTCTTGCATAGGTTCTTCATATGATCTTGGAATGTATTCCTCATCCAATTCACCAATGAACACTACGTGTTCTTGTGGATACTGAGCAAAAGAACACACTACTTATATAGGATGAGCTAGTGCTTGTGAGTTGAAGTAGACTCTTGTGTTGATCCAATTGGAAGGAGGATTTTGGATTCTGGTACTCCTTCTCAGTGGTTGAGTCTGAACATTTCCATCTTCAGCTGGTGCTTCCTCTTCATCCGTAGACTGATCCTCATTCACCACTGACCCTTCTTGTTGCTCATCTTGATCATGAGACACTGAACTTCCTTTTTGTACATGTTGTTGTTCAGTTCGGTTCCCCTCTTCTGGATCAAGGTGATTAACCTCAACAGCTTCATATTCATGCTCCTCACTCATCTCTAAATTTTGCGGGGCCTGAGGACCTTGTCTGGTCTCATGCTCTGTCACAACAATCTCTTCTAGTATACTGATTCCAAGGCTTTCCATTACCCTTCTCAAAATATTTGCTTTATCTTAGCTGATTGAGAGAGATTCTTCACCTCATCCCAACTCTTCTCATCATAATAGCCTTTCGTCTCCACAAACTTCACATCTCTTGATATTAGGACCCTTCTTGCCAATGGATCATAACACTTATAACCCTTTTGTGTTGGAGAGTAGCCAATGAACATAGCTTTTGAGCTTCTAGCATCTAACTTGCTCTTATGTTCCCCTGGTATTAACACAAAGCACATACATCCAAATACACGCAGATGATCCAAAGGGGGCTTGTTGCTGTTTAGTACCTCAAATGGAGACATATCATTAAGAATCTTAGTAGGAATCATGTTGATCAGATAACAAGCAGCCATCACAACATCACTCCAAAACCTCTTCGGGACATTTGTATAGAACATCATTGACCTTGCCACTTCCATCAGATGCCTATTCTTCATCTCAGCTAATCCATTTTGTTGTGGAGTATAAGGACAGCTTGTCTGATGTATAATCCCATGCTGAGCTAGATACTGCTTTAATGCTTGACTTGTGTGCCCTCCACCATTATATGCCCTAAGAATCTTGATTTTGTTATTGAAATGGTTGAGGACATGAGTCTGGAAATTCTTGAAAGCTTCAAGCACCCTATCTTTAGACATGATCAGTGTCACCCAAGTGTACTTAGACTTCTCATCAATAAAGTTCACAAGGTATTTGTGATTTTTTTTCTAGATAGACAGGGAGAAGTCCACACATCAGAATGAACAAGGTCAAAGCACTTTTCATAGATTGTACTTGACCTTGGAAAGACTGTCGTACAATGTTTCCCCAAGATACAGGCTTCACACCCATCATTTTCAAACACCACACCAGGAAGCATTAAGTTTAGAGCTCTAGCGGAGGATGTCCCAATCTGGCATGCCATGTAGTGCCATCAATTCTGAGAGAAGTACTGATCATGCAGATAAAAGGAGATGGTTTTGTTATTTTGAGATGATATAATTCATCATGATTGTGCCCTTTTCCAATCACCTGCTCTGTCTTTAGGTCTTGAAACTCAACATCATCAGGTCTGAAGATCACTTGACATCTCAAATCAACCGTAGCCTTTCTTACTGATAGCAAGTTAGAAGTAAACTGAGGCGTATATAAGGCAGATGATTCTCTATCAAACAACCTAAGGTTCCCTATCCCTTCTATCTTAACCTTATCGCCATTGGCTATAATTACATTTCCTGAGGCTGGCTTGACATCACTAATCAGATTCCTATCACTAATCATATGGTGACTAGCTAATGAATCTATAATGATAGGTTTAGTGTTTGCACCTGCCTTCTTTGATGAGATGATGGCATTGGCAGCTCGAATGAAGTCATTCAAATCACTCCGGGTTACTGCATCATCTGTTCTGATAGCACCAGCTGCGTTTCTCCACATTCCTTCTTCATTTGAGTCACTACTTAAGGCAGAATACATGGTTTTTCCTTCGAATGTCTGATGATCAATCTGATTGATGAAGTTCCTGTCCATCTTAATATAATTTGGTCTAAGCATGTTATGTTCTGACCATAAACTCCAAAATTTTCCAAGATGCTAGTTGAACTCTCATTCATCTTGTTTTAGGGTGTAGATCTCTTTTTGATTTCAAACACCCTGCTCAGATTAGACATGTTGCCGTACACCTTCCTAAGTGTATCCCATAACTATTTGGAGCTCTCATAGTATGAGTAAGCTTCCAAGATTGAAACTTAAAGGCTGTTATGAATGATAGACAACACCATGAGATCCTCCTGGCCCCATTTTCCATCATCAGCAAGCTCAACTTCTTCTCCTTCCTTTCCTAGGATAATCTTCTTAAGGATTTTGCCTTCAGTAACATGTTCCCAAAGGCCTCTACCCCAAGAGCAATCTTGACAAGCTTTGACTACAGAAGGAAGTTAACTCCATTGAGAGTAATAGGAATCACCACCATATTTGAATTTTCCATCAAGAAAAGTTCAAGAACATCTCAAGAAAAGCTATTACCCAATGGGTAAAGAGAAATATTTCGAAATTTATCAGAGTAAAATGAAGGTAGTTTGCGGAATAAGTGAGAGAAAGTAGAGAATAAGGTTTCAGGAACTTGTTTGCTCTGATACCATGTGAGAATATGAGATTTAGAGAGAGTTTACTTGTTGGAAACTGAAGAACAAGATATATATATATATATATATATATATATATATATATATATATATATATATATAGAGAGAGAGAGAGAGAGAGAGATTTCGAAATATAAGGAGATAGAAGGAGAGAAATGATTTCCTTACCCTATTGTTTCTGTCTACACTCCCATAAATAGGGAAAATAATCAGAATAAGTTAGACAAGAAAACAACAGACAAAGAAAACAGTTAAATAGTTCTGCTGGAATAAGACAATATGCTCTATCTGCTGTAGTAAGACAAGGGAATGTCCAGACAATGTTGATTGTGACATCTCAGCCAGCTCTCCTTAACTTGAACATGTGATCTCTTCTTGTCCATTACTCCCAACAGATTCTATCTCTATTTTAAATCCTCCAAAAAGCTTCTGGTCACTTTAGAGAAGATATTGAGGCAAGTTTCATCCATTTGCTTGCCCTCCAAGTCAAACTATGTTGAGGTGTATGGACGTCCCAAATTAGCACATCAACTCGAACTTATTTCTTCTTCATCGCAACACCGTGGTCTACAATCAATAGAAGAGAAATCAAAATCTCGTACAGGAAGCAAATATTAGGGCATACATAGAATATTTGTATAGCCAACAATTCCAAGATGACCTCAGGAGGGATTTGTTGCAAGCCTTGGAGGGTCTGGTAGTAATAGAGTCAATGAAATCAGATCATGAGAGATTGAAACCACTTGATCTAAAACTAACTGATAAAGTAGGAAAATAAACTTCTAAGCCATGCTCACAAACGGCTAAGAAGAAATCTGAGAAGATACCAAAGATTGAACCAGCATTGGCTACTCCTTGTCAAGGAGAACATTCCATCTTTCAACTAGAATAAGAGGGGCACATACCAGGAGCTTTGTGTGGTCCTATTCTAAACCTAACCAAACCAATAGAAGAAGGAGAACTTAATGTGGCGCTTGTAGTTCATAAGGAGTCATCTGAGACTTTGGTTGAACAAGGTGGATGCATTAGATTTGCTTCTTATTATTCATTGGCGAGGCCTCTTAATTGTGTTAAATTCAATCACTTAAAGCTTGTCAAGAAGCTGCAAAAATTTATATTTGAACCAGGAGGAAAGCTATGTGAGTTTAAGAGCAATAACAACATTCTGGTGCAAAGAGAAACAACATAGCTGAGTATGCACTAAACACTCATCCTCAAAGAGAAGGATTTGAGGTCAAATCCTTTTAAAGGAGGAGAGGGTAGTGTAGCTCAAATCAGCAGCAAATACAAGATGAAAGAAAGCAAGTCCCAATTGCATCAACTACTTAAAGACTTGCAGCTTTGGCCTCATCATCCTAGACTAAGACAACACGTGATTCATACTTATAGGTCTATGGAGAGCTTGTATCACACACCATCAATGGTACAAGAAAGGGTATTCAGAAAAGACAAGTTCAAAATCAAGTTCTTCACTTTAAAATCTGACTTGAGTTGGCTTGTCGGCAAATGTGGAAAACCCAGGGATGACCCAAGAGAGACAAGGGACGGTCCTAGACTCAAGAGTGAGTACGGGGATCAATGTACACGACCTCCTGATCAGGAGAATCATGTCATTCGATTCACATTGAGTTTGGATCAAACTAGGTTGAGAGATGGCTCGAATCTACTTATTCTCAACCATATGGGATTGGTACGTCTACAAGAGTGTGGAACAACATTCTTAGTCAGTCATGAAGACCCAGCATAACTTTCTGACATGTCTTGTGTGCTAAGAGTCTTTACAGCCTGAGCGATGTATGAGGAGCAGGATATGAATTTGTTTATCATAAATGGTTCGAATTTGAGGGCAAATCCTTTTAAAGGAGAAGGAAATGGTGCGATCCTTACCAGCCTCAACCTGAGGAATTTGAAGATCAACTATGAAGTTGCTAGGATAGTGATCAAGACACAATCTAATGGGCAGTATAGAAGCTTTAATGATCAGATCAGAGAGATAATGGACAGAGAGGAGACAAAGGTTACTCATGGTGCAGCCTTTGCTATACTTGGTACATTGCATCACCATGGATTACATGAGATCAATCAGGAGAGACGTCCAAATTTCAAGAATTACATAGAGATTTGACAAAGATGGCGTTTGCATCAGACTTCAATGGAGCAAAATGTTCTATAGATCAAGAGGGATCTCTTTGTTTGCAAACTCGACGAGGAGTACATCAAGGACAAGCTAGGCCTTAACATGGACGTGCCCAAGGTGTTTTTGGCTGAGAAGGGGCCTTATAAGCCCATAAAGAGCAAGGATATGCCACCACCATGGGCTTTACTTGGTCGAGTTATATTGCTTAGTGTATTTGAGTTTTTCTTATTTAAGTAAACCAACTAGGAGTAGTATTTGGGATTTCTAAACCAATTAGGAATATGATTAGGGTTTTTTAGCTTATAATTTCGTTTTGTTTTTTTCCTTTTAGAGTTAGGATAAGGTTTTTTAGTTAAAGTTTTTTTCCTTGTCTTTATAAAGCTAAAAGCAGCACATATTGTAACCTACACTTTCACTTAATAAAACCAGATTTTTGGCTTCTTGAAAACGTCCCTCTGGGGACACCCTGACCTAGTCCACGTGTGGACACCTTTGTTACCATAATCTCTGGAAACCAAATACCATGTATGAGATATTCAAAGCTAATAAGCGATGCGCACTTCTATCTGCTGAAACGAACAACTCTAGAGTACTCCATAGCTCCATTGTGAAGAACACCCAACGTCCAAGAGCTTCTCAGGTTCAAGGATCCGTCCTTCCACCCTCAAGTGTGATTGGGATGAGGTCTTCCTATCCAAGGCCGCATCACCATCCCTTGCCTCTCTTGGGTGTCTCCTGGTTTTTCCACACTTGCCCACAAGCCAACTCAAGTCAGATTTTAAAGTGAAGAACTCGCTCTTGAACTTGTCTTTTCTGAATACCCTTTCTTGTACCATTGATGGCGTGTGATACAAGCTCTCCCTAGACCTCATATAAGCATGAATCATGTGTTATCTTGGTCTAGGATGATGAGGCCAAAGCTGTAATTTTTTATGTAGTTGATGGAATTTCGACTTGCTTTCTTTCATCTGGTCTTTGCTGCTGATTTGATCTACACTACCCCCTCCTCCTTTAAAAGGATTTGACCTCAAATCCTCCTCTTTGAAGATGAGTGCTTCGTGCATACTCAGCTCTGTTGTTTCTCTTTGCACCAGAATGTTGTTATTGCTCTTAAACTCACATAGCTTTCCTCCTGGTTCAAAGATAATTTTTTGCAGCTTCTTGACAAACTTTAAGTGATCCATGAGACTAAATTTAACACAATCAAGAGGCCTGGTCAGTGAATAATAAGAAGCAAATCTAATGCATCCACCTTGTTCAATCAAAGTCTCAAATAAATCCTTGTGAACTAGAAGCGTTATTTTAAGTTCTTTGTTCGTGGATCAATTATGAAGAATATAATATCTCGATTCTGGAACCATGACGAATTTGTTCGTGGAGAGTGAAGAAACCGTTTATTTAGAGATTATCCGGGATTCAGTTTACGATACTTATGATGATGATTATGAACACTTCATCATATATCTATTATCACAAAACATCGTCGTGCATCATGATGTCCAGCAATCCAACTCAACCAATCTCAATAGAGATAGTTTGTTTGATATAAGTACTCAAATTATGCTCTAAGACAATCACATCACATGATGGTGGATGGCAGCAAAGCAAAGATTCAAGTGGTTACGTCTCTTCTTGGTGACTTGTTTGTGAAGACACGAGGTTCAACAACTAAGTTTGAATACATGGACAAAATATAATCTCTTATGTATTTGCTTTTTGTTTGCTTACTTGAAGATCTAGGATGAAAAGTTTCATCAATGGAAGAGAAGAAAAAAATTAATTGAAGACCACAGTTAAGATTCGAGGACAAATCTTTTCCAACATGGAGAGAATGATGCAGAGAGATATTTGGATATACTCGAAATATTATAGATTATCTATTTATTATTATTTTGATATTTATTTTATTTAGTTAGCATTATCTTAAAGTATTTTAATAGTGTTAGGGTTTTATAGTTTTCATATATATATATATATATATATATATATATATATATATCGGCTTCTTATACCTAGAGTTATATTCAGACTTTTGATATTTAATAAACTAGCTTTTTGCTCTATATCTTAAAAGAGATTTGATTCAATTCATCTATTTTGAGAAGCTTTGAACAAGATTTGATCAAATTCTTCTTTTTCATGAAGTTGGTCTCCAGACGCTATCGAAAGAAACTCTTGATCGGTCCAAGAACAAGTATCTAAGAACCCTAAAGTTCCTTGATTAACCGTTTAACCTATTTGTTCGCTGCATCAATAAGGCTCTCTGATTCGGTGAAAGTGGCATGCCACTACAACTCTATTCTTAAGCTTAATATGTGATTTTCTTCAATATTTGAATTTGCATCCATCCAAACTCCCTCCCAACGGTCTCGTTAGTCTCTGAAGGTAGCCTGGACGAGTTCACATCAGTTCATTGCCTCTAAAGGAAAGTTAGGGCATAGTTGGTTACTTGTGATCCACGACTATACGAAATGTCTTCTCTCATAAGTAACCGCATCATCTTCTCTTTGTCTTCTCTTGTCAATGCATCTTCTTCTCTTTGGCTCTTCATCTCAATATTACCATTATCCTTGAGCATTTTGATGAGTGCATCCATCTCAGATCGACGGATGAACTCATGCTCATTTGGTCGGAACTGATGGCCAGTGTAGGTCACCAAGGCCTTTCTCTCACCACCTGCACGACCTTCTGTCTCATTTTCTCGTTTGAAGTTCCAGATCCTGGTTGATCACTCATACCATAGGTAAAATTTGTTTGTTCTTCCCTTTCCATCATGAAGTTGAACTTGCCCGGCTGAAGGTGAGGGTGGAGTATCCAGCATTGGCTCTTCTTATGACCATGCCTCTTACAATGATCACAATGTCCATTGAACCTCCTATCTTCATAGTTTCCAGTGAACCTACAGTCTTCATACTTGTGAACTTTGTTAGCTTGAGGCACCTTGGATGGGTTGGCAAGTGTAAGCTCCCCCTTTCCTCCAAAGAGTCCCAAGGACCCTTGCTCCTTCTAGATTTGAGCGCATACCTCTTCATGTGTAGGTCGTTGTAGGTAGTGTTGAGTGTGAGAAAGAGGCCAAAAACCTTGTCTTGCTCATGCCTCTCATTCAGCTCATCCGAATTTGTGGTACTCAGCCTCAGCTTCTCAAGTTCTGACCATAAAGCTCGAAACTTTCCCAAGTGTTTGGTAAACTCCATGTTTTCTTGAGCTAAGCTGTTGATAGCTTTCTTGATCTCAAACACTCGTGTAAGGTTTGAGATGTTCCCATACACCTTCTGAAGTGTATCCCACAGATCTTTAGCCTTCTCACGGTAGCCATAGGTTTCTAAGATCGATGGATCCAGTGAGCTCTTTAGGATAGACATCACAAGATTGCCCTCCTGGATCCACTTCACTTCATCACACACACCCACCTCTCTGCCGCCTTCATTAGTAATTAATCTGGGAGCTTCATCCTAGAAGTCATGGTTCCATAGAAACTTACTTCCCACGGCTGTCTTCACCAAACGAGACCCGAGAAGGTAGTATCCTCCTTTGAAAGTAACAGGAATGAGAATAGTCTTTGTGTTCTCCATAGTGTTCTTCACAGACCAAAAAGTTTAGATCTTTGAGTATTCGAAATCAAAACCCAGATTTAAGCCAACCTGGCTCTGATACCATGAAAGCTCGAGTAGAATCTGGGTAAAGGATGAAAGAAAAGAGACGTTAAGATGTGAGACTAAAGGAAAAGACTTTTGGCGATTGAGACTCAAAAACCCATTTAGATGAACAAGAGAGACTAGAGAGAATAGAAATGAACTGCTTGATTATTATAACTAGACAGAAGTTACAATATATAGAGGAAGGATTAGGGCAGCATTAGGATAAGGTTTACAACGGATAGAAGATTAAATGTGGGAAGACAAGGCCGCATAAGGCGCCTAATTTGAATACTTTGTATATAGCCTTCACACGTGAGATGCCAAAGGTATCTTGACCAGATGCTCTTCCTTACATAGACACATGAGCCAGCCTGTCATATGCGCCTCCTTATCCTTGTGCTGAGCCTTAACTAGAGTGGGAAGTGGTAAATGTAACTTCCGGTCGAGTTACATTTACCTCGGGTAACTTTCGACCATAATCATTCGGGTTGACCAAATGTACCGCATGTACGAGTTTTCTGTAGGGCCTTGTACGACTTTTCTGTAGGGCCTTGTACAACTTTTTTGTAGGGCCTTGTACGGACACTCCAATTTCAAGTTTTCTACACTTCTTCATACTTCTCTATCAATTAGACACCTCTGTTCAACACAAGAGAAGCAAGAGTAACAAGCTCAGGTTCAACCTTTGAGAATGAGTACAAGGATAAGGAAAGATCAATCTAACAGGCTAAACACAAGACTCTACTTCAACAGTCAAGCAGTAGCTCATCCCACTTCAGAAGTATGCTCCTTTGCACAATTCCCAACTGAGAATCAAGCCTTCATTGTGGGTTTAGATGAAGCATATGTATTAAGATCATATGCAGAAGCAATGAGCTTGAGGTGTGGAGAAAATCAGTTGGAGAAGAGATAAATGCCATGATCATCAATGATACTTGGTATGAGGGTGAACTCCCAAAGGGGAAGAAAGCTCTGTCAAGCAAGTGAGTGTTCACTATCAAGTTTCTACCAAATGTCAAGGTGGAGAGGTGCAAACAAAACTTGTTGCAAGAGGCTGCACTCAGACATATGGAGAAGATTATGTTGATACATTTACACCAATAGCCAAGCTGCATCCAATTCGTATCATCTTATCACTTGCAACAAATTTGGAGTGAGAATTGTTGCAGATGGATGTCAAGAGTGCCTTTCTTCAAGGAGAGTTAGAAGATGAAGTTTATATGCACGCACTTCTTGGTCTAGAAAATCTGGTAAAACCTGGAAATGTTCTAAGTCTGAAGAAAGCAATTTATGGGCTGAAGCAATCTCTAAGAGCATGGTACCACAAGTTGAGTACTACACTGAATGGAGAGGATTCAGGAACCAGAAGCTGATTACATCTTGTTTACAATCTCTGGTCAAAGAGAAATTGTAGTCATCGTGATCTATGTGGATAATATAATCATCACATGCAGTGACAAAGAAAGAATCAAATAAACCAAGGTATTTCTTAAGTGTCTCTTTGATATTACAGATTTAGGTGAACTCAAGTACTTCCTTGGGATTAAAGTATGTCGCTCTAAAGAGGGGTTCTTTTTGTCTCAAAGGAAGTACACACTTGACCTTTTAACTGAGGCAGGAAACCTTGGAGGAAGAACAGCCAAAACACCACTCAAAGAAGGCTACAAAGTACTTAGAGAGGGGGAGTTTGAGAACAAACCTTATGGTGATGTGAAGAAGTATAGGATAATGGTTGATAAACTCATCTATCTAACCATTACAAGGCCAGATATCTGCTTTGCAGTGAACCAAGTAAGTCATCACATGCAGGTGCCTAAGGTTCATCATTGGAACATGGTGGAAAGAATCATGAGATATCTGAGAGAGGCTCCTAGTCAGGGTGAATGGATGGCTTGTAATGGAATCACAGAGATTGTATCCTATTGTGATGCTGATTGGGCAGGAGACAGATTTGATAAGAGATCAACTACTGGTTATTGCACCTTTATTGGAGGCAAATTGGTAACTTGGAAGAGCAAGAAGCAGAAGGTTGTGTCATGCTCAAGTGCTGAAGCTGATTATAGAGCCATGAGGAAGCTTACCAAGAGTTGATTTGGATAAAAGGATTGCTTGGAGATTTGGGCATTGAGACTACAACACTTATTACAATGCACTGTCATAATCAAGATGCCATTCATATTGCCAGCAACTCAGTCTTCCATGAAAGAACCAAGCATATTGAAGTGGACTACCACAAAGTTAGGCAAGTTGTGGAGAAGCAAATCTACCTACCTTGTTATACAAGAAATGAAGACCAGATTGCTGACATTTTCACCAAGGAAGCAACCACCAAAGTGTGTGAGTTCATGTACTTTAAGTTGGGACTCATAGCCCTCACATCTCATTAACTCTCCTACCATGAAGACCTCTACTCTTTTTGCTTAGTTTGTCTTTGTCCCCCTGGAATTTGCACACAAAGGTTTTAATGAGGGAGGTTCTTCAGGTTTCCAAGCCTGCTCTGTTCCTAGGATCAAGCTTGAGGGGGAGTATTGAGATGAAGAACCAAAGAGAAGAAGATGCATTGACAAGAGAAAATATAGAGAAGGTCAGATGTTGTGGTTACTTAAGAGAGAAGACATTCCGTACAGTCTTGAATAACAAGTAACTAACTATGCCCTTAATATCCTTCAGATGCAAGGAACTGATGTGAACTTGTCCAGAATACCTTCAGTCTCAAATCTTCTTAGTCTCTCTATTCTTTCATCCTTTACCAGATTCTACTCGAGATTTCACTTTAACCCCACTACAAGTCCTAGACGAGCAAAAGGAGATGGACAAAGGTAACAAGGCAATTAAAACTAAACTTTACATTACTTCCCAACAAGTTTTAAAATCATTAGAGTGCAAAACACAGGTGCTACTAATGATATATAAGGAGGGTGTATTGACAGATTATGAAGATCAAGCACTTCCCCAGCCATAGTCCAACTAATTGAGAAGTTCCAAGACCTATTCCCACAGGATAAACCCACTAGTTTCCCATCTATTAGAGGAATATAACACAAAATTGTCATACGAGGAGCTCCATTGCCAAACCGACCAGCCTATAGAGTGAACCCGGAGGAAGCCAAGGAGTTAGAGAAGAAGGTGCAAGACTTGATGGATAAGGGATACATCAGGGAGAATCTAAGCCCTTGTGTTGTTCCTGTTCTATTAGTACCAAAGAAAGATGGGACTTGGAGGACGTGTGTTGGCTGTCGGGCATCAACAACATAACCATCAAATATAGACATCCAATACCAAGGCTTGATGACATGCTGGATGAACTTAGTGGTCCCACTGTCTTTTCAAAGATAGACTTGAAGAGTTGTTATCATCAGGTTAGAAAGAAGGAAGGTGATAAGTGGAAGAATGCCTTCAAAACCAAAAGAGGTCTTTATGAGTGGCTAGAAATGCCATTTGGCTTCACCAATGGCCCAAGCACCTTCATGCGCCTTATGAACCATGTAAGGGCATACATATGTAAGTTTGTTGTTGTTTACTTTGATTATATCTTAAACTATAGCATTAGCTTAGAAGATCATTTCAAACATCTTGAAAAGGTTTTGGAAACACTGCGCCTAGAACTATTCAGATGAAGAACCAGAGATGAGAAAAGTAATGTGCAATAGAAGCCAAAGATATCAAGAGAATCATGTGCTCCAGCTACATGGGATATAAGTCTGTCCGTACAGTGCTGGATCACAAGTAATCTACTCTAACCTAACTTACCTTGGGAGGCAAGGGAACTGTGGGAACTCGACCAGAAGGTGTCCATGAGCTAAGGAACTGCTGGGAGAGAGTTTGAACACATTCAAATTCAAATTGGGAAGAGTCACATGCTCTGGTTAAGGATAAAGAGTTGTTAGGACCTGTCCCTTTCTCTGGAACAAGACAAATCATTTTTATATTGTTTCTCTTTGTTTGTTGTTTCAGTCACTATCATTCTTCTCTCTGATCTCTCCATATATGTAATGTTCAAGCAAGTAACAGAATCAAGGAGAATAATCTTCCTTCTCTCTCTTAATCTCCAAATTCTTCACTCTCTCTCCTCTATCTAAATTGTCCAGAAACTAATTCTCTTTGCTTACTCAGTTCTTCATTGTTCGTGACCCAAATCTCACCTAAACTCAACTATTCTCCTCACAATTTCACAATTCTAACATGGTATCATAGCTTTAAGCTCCCCAACCTCATTCTATTCCGCAAATCTACTATGTTTTTCATCTTAAAATTTATGTTTTCTTTATTCTATTATCCAGTGGATAAAATAAATCCAACCATGGAAATAGGAAGGAGAAACTTAATTCCAGTAACCTTTAAGGGTACTAACTATTTACTATGGTCAAGAGTGGCCAGAGTTACCTTGGGAAGTCTAGACTTTGGGACAGCCGTATCATGAAGGCTGAAGCTTCAAAGAGGATGACTCAAGATGATGGTCAGCCAATTAGTCTGAAGGATAAAGACAAGTGGGTCAGAGAAGACAAACAAGCACTTGATATCATCCAAAACTCTCTCTCATAATCAATTTTGGAGGCTTACTCACACTGTGAAACCTCCGAGGATCTATGGTAGAGTCTCAAACTGTTTATGGGAATCTGTCCAACCTGAGCCGTGTGTTTGAAGTCAAGAGGATTATCAACAACCTGATCCAGGAGTAAATAGAGTTTAATTAATATTTTGGTAAGTTCTAAAGCTTATGGGCAGAGCTGGATGTGCTTAGACCTTTCTCCTTAGATCCAGAGGTCATTAGGGAAAGATATGAACAAGACAAGGTTTTCAGTGTTCTCTTGAATCTCAATCCATCTTACAACCAGCTTATAAAGCATATTCTGAGAGAATACAAGCTTCCAAACCTAGAGGAGGTGTGCTCCCTAGTTCAAAAAGAACAAGGAGCTCACAACATTTTCAAGGAAGAGAAGAAACTCGTTCATAATAGAAAGGATATGCATAAGAAGAAGGAGAGGACGTGGTTGGTATATGGAGGCCAGATAAGCAAGCAGAAGCTAGCCCATAAAAGTACCAAGCTCAGTAATCTCAAAATCAAACCTGGCGCCAAGAAGGTAAAGGAAGCTGAGCAAGAAGTCATAGAGGGAAAATCCATGTACTCTGCCCTATTGAGTGAATCAATGGATGAAAATATTGGAACAAGGCTGTGATCAATTATGGTCCCATCAGTATGAGTGATATAGAGCCAAAAATCCGAGCAGCCAAAGCCATTATCTCCTCACAGAAGTCAGGTACACATTCCCTTATCTCGAAGCCAATCATAATAGATTCATGAGCAAGTCATCATATGATTAGTGATAAGAATCTTATTAGTGATGTTACGCGTGTGTTAGGGAATGTTATAAGAGAAAATATAGATAATGTGAAGATAGAAGGAATAAGGAATCTTAAGTTGTTTGATATGTTAATCTACTACTTTCTATATGCCTGGTTTTGCTTCTAACTTACTTTTACTGAAAAAGGCCACACTTGACCTGAACTGTCAAGTGGTTTTTAGGCCTAATGATGTTGCGTTTCAGGACCTTATATGGAAGGTTATTGGTGAAGTAAACAGCCATTATGGTCTATACCATCTCCTAAAGACTAAGCCTTCTACTCCTTCTAATTTATGCATGACCAGTAACTCATTTGTGTGTGATAGAACTACTTGGCGTGCTAGATTAGGCCATCCTCACACTCATGCATTAGAACTTATGGTGCCTGATATGCCATTTAGCAACTTGGATTGTGAAGCACGTATCTTAGGAAAGCATTGCAAATCTGTCTTTCCAACATCAGCAACCATATATGAAAATTGTTTTAATTTAGTTCACTCTGATGTTTGGACCTCTCCATGCATGTCTAGAGACAACCAAAAGTATTTTGTTACCTTTATAAATGAGAAATCTAAGTATACTTGGTTAACCTTGCCACCTTTTAAGGATCGTGTGTTAGATGCTTTTATGAATTTTCAATCCTATATCACTAACCACTTTAAAGCTAATGTGAAGGTACTTAGATCAGACAATGGAGGAGAGTATACAAGTCATGCTTTCAAGAATCATTTGGCAAAACATGGCATAATCCACCAAACAAGCTGCCCTTATACACCTCAGAAAAATGGAGTGGCTGCAAGGAAAAGTAGGTATCTAATGGAGGTTGCTAGATCAATGATTGTTCCATACCAATGTTCCTAAGAGATTCTGGAGTGATGTTGTGGTGACAGCATGCTATCTTATTAACTGGATCCCAGCCAAGGTGCTAAAGGATATATCTCCCTATGAAGTATTGAACCAAACCAGACCATTCATTCATCACCTCATAGTCTTTGGATGCACCTGCTTTGTGCGGATACCAGGAGAACAAAGGAACAAGCTGGAAGCAAAGAGCATGAAGTGTATGTTCATAGGATACTCTTCTATACAGAAAGGATACAAGTCTACAATCCTCAAACAAGAAGAGTACTTGTATCCAGAGATGTGAAGTTTTTGGAAGGAAAAGGGTTATACGCTGAGAAGAACTGGGATGATCTCAAAGATTTTTCTCAATTATCAAATAATGCCAATAACCTAAGGATCATCTTGGTCAATCTTGGAATCAGTTTATCAAAGGAAACGGAGGCCACTAGAGAAGCTACTTCTGCTCAAGGGACTGAAAAAGAAGTTGAAGAAGTAAGTAATCCTGATCCTGCAAACACGAACCAGAAAGGCAACATGGTTCAAAGGTTCATGATGAATATGGTGTAGAAGAACAAGAAACTGAAATTGCTCAAGTTCAAGAGGAAGAAGAGCACCAAGAAGTTCAGGTTCAGGTTAAACCAATAAGGAGAAGTAAAAGGACAAGAACCCTCCTCCAAACTAGGTGAATACAAGAGTCTACTACAACAGTCAAGCATTAGCTCATCCAAGATCAGCAATGTGCTCTCTTGCAAGATTTCCACTCGAGCATCAAGCCTTCATCATTGGGTTAGATCAAGGGTCTGTACCACGGTCGAATGAGGAAGCAATAGAGAGTAAGGAATGGAGGGACTCTTTTCATTATGAAACAAATACCATGATCATCAATGATAATTGGTATGAAAGTGAACTCCCAAAGGTCAAGAAGGCAGTTTCGAAGAAATGGGTGTTTACTATCAAGTAATTACCAAATGGCAAGGAAGAGAGAAAGAATTCAAGGCTCGTTGCCTGACGTTTCACTCAGACCTATGGAGAATACTATGTAGACACATTTGCACCAGTAGCCAAACTTCATACAATTCGGATCATCCTATCTGTTGCAACCAACCTGGAATGGGAATTGTGGCAGATGAATGTTAAGAATGATTTCCTTCAGGGGGAGTTAGAAGATGAGGTCTACATGCACCCACCTCCTGGTCTTGAGATGTTCTTAGATTCAAGAAGGCAATCTATGGACTGCGGAAATCTCCTAGGGCATGTTACCACAAGCTAAGTACCACCTTGAATTGAAGAGGCTTCAGGAAATCAGAGGTTGGTCACACCTTGTTCACACTCCCTGGCCCAAGAGGAATTGTGGTCATTCTGGTCTATGTTGATAATATAATCATCACAAGCAGTGACCAAGAAGGCATTAAAGAAACCAAGGTATTCCTTAAGTCTGTATTTATATTAAAGATTTAGGTTAACTCAAGTACTTCCTTGGGATTGAAGTACGCCGCTCTAAAGAGGGGCTCTTCATGTCTCAAAGGAAGTACACACTTGTTTTTTTACTGAGGCAGGAAACCTTGGAGGAAGGCAAGCCAAAACACCATTGAATGAGGGCTACAAAGTACTCAGAGAGGCGGAGTTTGAAGACAAGCAGTATGGTGATGTGAAGAAGTATAGAAGGATGGTTGGAAAGCTTATCTACTTAACCCTTACTGGGCCAGATATATGCTTTGCTGTGAACCAAGTTAGCCAACATATGCATGCGCCTAAGGTCCATCATTGGAATATGGTGGAGAAGATCCTGAGATACCTAAGGGAGTCGCCTGGTCAAGGAGTTTGGATGTCTTGTAATGGAAGCACAAAGATTGTATGCTATTGTAATGCGGCTTGGGCAGGAGACAGAACTGATAGAAAATTGACAACTGGATAATGCACTTTCATTGGAGGTAACTTGGACGAGCAAGAAGCAGAAGATAGTGTCATGTTCAAGTGCTGAAGCAGGATAGAGACCAATGAGGAAGTTCACTAGTGAGCTCATTTGGATCACAAACCTTGTAAGGGATTTGGGGATAGAGACTACAACTCCTATCACCATGCACCGTAACAACCAGACAGCAATTCACATAGCGTCCAACTGTGTGTTCCATGATAGGACTAAGCACATTGAGGTAGATTGCCATAAGGTCAGACAAGCTGTGGAGCAGCAAATCATCTTGCCATGTTACACTAGAAGTGAGGATCAGTTGGCAGACATCTTCACCAAGGCAGCAAGCACTGAAATTGGGACTCATAGACCTCAACTCTCACTAACTCTCTTTGCATGGAGACCTCTACTCTTTTTCCTTGATTTGTTTTTCTCCCACTGGGTTTTACACATTAAGTTTTTAATGATGGAGGTTCTTCATGTTTCCAAGCTTAACCAGTCTCTTTGGTCAAGATTGAGAGGGACTATTGAGATGAAGAACCATAGATGAGAAGAGGAATGGACAATAGAAGTCAAAGATATCAAGAGAATCATGTGCTCCAGATACTTGGAAAATAAGTCCGTCAGTACAGTCTTGGATCACAAGTAACCTACTCTAACCTAACTTGCCTTGGGAGGCAAGGTAATTGTGGGAACTCGACCAGAAGGTGTCCAGGAGCTAAGGAACCGTTGGGAGAGAGTTTAACCAGATTCAAATTCAAATTGGGATGAGTCACATGCTCTGGCTACGGAGAAAGAGTTGTTAGGACCTGTCCCTTTCTCTGGAACAAGACAAATTATTTTTATATTTTTTCTCTTTGTTTATTGTTTCAGTCACTATCCTTCCTCTCTCTCTAAACTGTCTATATATGTAATGTGCAAGCAAGTAATATATTCAAGGAGAATAATCTCCCTTCTCTCTTTTAATCACCAAATTGTCACTCTCTCACTTTAACTCAACTTTTCTCCTCACAATTTCATAATTCTAACAATAACATCTATATGCTAACCTCAAAAAGTGTACCTTTTGCACTGATCAGCTAGTATTCCTAGGCTTTGTTGTTAGCTCACAGGGACTGAAGGTAGATGAAGAGAAGATCAAGGCAGTGCAAGATTTGCCTATCGCAACAACTATTGGCCATGTGAGGAGTTACCATGGCTTGGCCAGTTTCTATTGGAGATTTTTCAAAGACTTCAGCACCATAGCAGCCCCATTGACATCAATAATCAAGAAGGATGTGGCCTTTAAATGGGGAACTGAATAGGAAGAAGCTGAATTTCACGCACTCTCTTGAGAACAAAGGATGAACGAATGATGTACACTTAACCGGCTGAGGGATCAAGTGTGAATGTGATCTAACAAGCTGGCTTTCACGCTCTCTCTTGTTGGATCAGTTGATGATGTAGTTGACGAAACAAAGAACACAACAAGGATGATGATGGATCCTTGATACAGTTAAAGACTCTTCTCACTTGAATCTCACAAGAAAGAAGTCAGATGCAGCCTGCTTAGGGGGCAAACTGACTCGGATATTGATCTAGGTAAAAAAGTTGTGTTACAATGGCTGCGTATGGGACTTTATTAACAGTCCTTCAGCCTTGACCTAATGGTCGGCTGAACAAAAGCAAAAAGACTCAAAACGACAGGACTTAGAGTTTTTAAAAGAAATGGAAAACTAACATGGCTTGGTTTAAGACCAAAAAGGAAAGATGCAAAAATAAAAGAAAATATGGCCTAAGCTAAGTCTTGGCCTCGAATCCTGGTTGTCTCTGGGATGGGCGAGTTCTAGGAAACACTAAACTGACCCATCTTACCTGCCCAAAGTGTAAATAAAGTAAAGACTTCTTTGCTAAGTAGTTGATCTTGAAGGCGTCTGGACCAATCTTGATAGGGCTCTTTATTTGGTCTTCTACTTCTGGTTCTTCAATGCTTGAGTCTTCAAATCCTTCATCTTCACTCTTGTGGATTTCATCAGAAATGGGTTCTCCGTCCACATCCATTCCTGCCACAAAACCTTCTTCGTCAGTTTCAGCCAAATAAGCTTCCTTACCTGAAGTGATATTGAGTTGCACAAACGCATTGCTCAAGTCATCACTTGGTTCGTTGATATGGTCTAGTTTGGTGGGTTGAGCTACTGGCATGTCTGGTGGTTCATCCATGTTGTCTAGGATAGCCTGGATGGAAAGTATGAATCCATCTTTTAAGTCTCCTAGCATTTGAACGTGTCATAGGACCTTCTGTGACCTTACGAATGGTGATGGGAACTTGGTTCTGGTCCATGACCTCATCATTCCCTCCCCTTTTCTGAAGGTTTTGACTTCAAAACTGGTTTTTCTCCAAGATAAGGAGACAAGTCAGCAACATTGAAGATATGAGAAATGCTAAACTCACCTGGAAGTTATAGGCAGTATGCATTGTCATTGATCTTTTCCAATACTCGGAATGGCCCATCTCCTCTAGTGCTAGTTTAGAACTCCTTCTCTGTGGGAACCTCTCTGTTCTCATATGGATCCAGACCCATTCTCCTGGTTCAAAGGTTATCTCCTTGCGTTTCTTGTGAGCTCTCGTCTTGTAATCCTTTGTTTTCTTGATGATGTTCTCTCGGACCTTTTGGTGTAGCTTCCTCACAGCTTCCCCTTTCTATACGCCATACTGATTAACTTTCTCAACTTGAGAAATTGGCTTAAGATCCAAAGGGGTTAGTGGATTAAAACCATAAACATCTTCAAAAGGTGACAGCTTAGTAGAAAAATGAGTAGCATGGTTATAAGAAAATTCAATCAAGGGTATGCAGTCTAACCAAGTATTCAAGTTTTTACCAAGTGGGACTCTAAGTAAGGTAGAGACGGTTCGGTTTACCACTTCAGTTTGTCCATCTATCTGAGGATGACAGGTCCTGGAGAAGAGTAGCTTGGTACCAAGCTTCTTCAACAGGGTCCTCTAGAAATGGCTCAAGAATTTAGTGTCTCAGTCAGACACCATGGCCCTTGGTAACCCATGTAAACGTACCAGCTCTTTAGAGAATAGGTCGGCGATTTGGGTGGCATCATTGGTCTTGTCACATGGAATCAAGTGGGCCATTTTGGCAAATATATCCACCACCACAAAGATTGAATCCTTGTGCTGTTCCTGTTCTATTAGTACCAAAGAAAGATGGAACTTGGTGGACGTGTGTTGACTGTCGGGCATCAACAGCATAACCATCAAATATAGATATCCAATACCAAGGCTTGATGACATGCTGGATGAACTTAGTGGTCCCACTATCTTTTCAAAGATAGACTTGAAGAGTGGTTATCATCAGGTTAGAATGAAGGAATGTAATGAGTGGAAGACTGCCTTCAAAACCAAAAGAGGTCTCTATGAGTGGCTAGTCATGCCATTTGGCTTCACCAACGCCCTAAGCACCTTCATGCGCCTTATGAACCATGTTAAAGGGAATATATCTGTAAATTTGTTGTTGTTTACTTTGATGATTTCTTAATTTATAGCACTAGCTTAGAAGATCATCTCAGACAACTTGAAAAGGTTTTGGAAACCCTACACCTATAACTATTGAGATGAAGAACCAGATATGAGAAGAGGAATGGACAATATAAGCCAAATATATCAAGAGAATCATGTGCTCCAGATACTTGGGAAATAAGTCTGTCCGTACAGCCTTGGCACACAAGTAATATACTCTAACCTAACTTGCCTTGGGAGGCAATGGAACTGTGGGAACTCGACCAGAACGTGTCCAGGAGCTAAGGAACTGTTTGGAGAGAGTTTGACCACATTCAAATTCAAATTGGGAAGATTCAAATGCTTTGGTTAAGGAGAAACAATTGTTAGGACTTGCCCTTTCTCTGGAACAAGACAAATCATTTTTATATTGTTTCTCTTTGTTTATTGTTTCAGTCACTATCCTTCCTCTCTCTATGAACTCTCTATATATGTAATGAGCAAGAAAGTAATAGAATCAAGGAGAATAATATCCCTTCTCTCTCTTAATCTCCAAATTCATCACTCTCTCCTCAGTCTCTAAACTGTCCAGAAACTAATTCTCTTGTTCTTACTATGTTCTTCATTGTTCTTGACCCAAATCTCACCTAAACTAAACTATTCTCCTCACAATTTCACAATTCTAACATGATATTAGAGCTTTAAGCTCCTCAACCTCATTCTATTCTGTAAATCTACTCTGTTTTTTCATCTTATAATTTATGTTTTCTTCATTTTATTATCCAGTGGATAAAAGAAATCCAACCATGGAAATAGAAAGGAGAAAATTAATTCCAGTAACCCTTGAGGGTACTAACTATTTACTATGGTCAAGAGTGGCCAGAGTTACCTTGGGAAGTCATGGACTTTGGGACAGCAATATCATGAAGGTTGGAGCTTCAAAGAGGATGACTCAAGAGGATGGTCAGGCAATTAGTCTGAAGGATGAAGACAAGTGGGTCAGAAAAGACAAACAAGCACTTGAGATCATTCCCAACTCTCTCTCTCTCTCATAATCATTTTCGGAGGCCTACTCACACTGTGAAACCGCCAAGGATCTATGGTAGAGTCTGCAAACTATTTATGGGATTCTGTCGAACCTGAGCCGTGTGTTTGAATTCAAGAGGATTACCAACAACCTGAGCCAGGAGGAAATGGAGTTCAATCAATATTTTGGCAAGTTCAGAAGCTTATGGGCAGAGCTGGATGTGCTTAGACCATTCTCCTTAGATCCAGAGGTCATAAGGGAGAGATATGAACAAGACAATGTTTTCAGTCTTCTCTTGAATCTCAATCCATCATACAACCAGCTTATATAGCATATTCTGAGAGAATACAAGCTTCGAAACCTAGAGGAGGTGTGTTCTATGGTCCAAAGAGAAAAATGAGCTCACAAACTTTTCAAGGAAGAGAAGAAACTGGTTCATATAGAAAGGATATGCATAAGAAGAAGGAGAGGACGTGGCTGGTATATGGAGGCAATATAAGCAAGCAGAATATAGCCCATAAAGAACAAAGCTCAGTAATCTCAAAAAGAAACCTGGCGCTGAGAAGGTAAAGGAAGTTGAGCAAGAAGTCATGGAGGGAAAATCCATGTACTCTGCTCTATTGAATGAATCTAATGGAGGAAAATATTGGAACAAGGCTGTCTTCGAATAATGGTCCAATCAGGATGAGTGATATAGCGCCACTAATTCGAGCAGCCAAAGCCATTATCTCCTCCAAGAAGTCAGGTACACATTCACTTATCTCTACGCCAATCATAATAGATTCATGAGCTAGTCATCATATGATTAGTGATGGGAATCTTATTAGTGATGTTAGGCCTGCCTTAGGGAATGTTATAATAGGAGATGGAGATAATGTGAAAATAGAAGGAATAAGCAATCTTAAGTTGTTTGATAGGGAATCTACTGCTTTATATATGCCTAATTTTGCTTCTAACTTAGTTTTAGTGAAAAATGCCATAGTTGACCTGAACAGTCAGGTGATTTTTAGGCCTAGTTATGTTGAGTTTCAGGACCTTAATACATGGAAGGTGATGGGTGATGTAAAGAGCCATTATGGTCTATACCATCTCCTAATGACTAAGCCTTCTAACCCTCCTACACCTTCTAATTTATGCATGACCAGTAACTCATTTGTGTGTGATAGCACTAATTGGCATGCTAGATTAGGCCATCCTCACATTCGTGCATTAGAACTTATGGTGCCTGATATGACATTTAGCAACTTGGATTCTGAAACATGTTAAGAAAGCATTGCAAATATGTGTTTCCAACATCAGCAACCATATTTGAAAATTGTTTTAATTTAGTTCACTCTGGTGTTTGGACCTCTCCATGCATGTCTAAAGACAGCCAAAAGTACTTTGTTACCTTTATAGATGAGAAATCAAAGTATACTTGGTTAACCTTGTTGCCTTCTAAGGATCGTGTGTTAGATGCTTTTATGAATTTTCAATCTTATGTCACTAACCACTTTAAAGATAATGTGAAGGTACTGAGATCAGAAAATGGAGGAGAATATACAAGTTATGCCTTCAAGAATCATTTGGAAAAACATGGCATAATACACCAAACAAGCTGCCCTTATACACTTCAGGGAAATGAAGATGCTGAAAGGAAAAATAGGCATCTAATGGAGGTTGCTAGATCAATGATTGTCCACACCAATGTTCCTAAGAGATTCTGGAGTGATGTTGTGGTGACAGCATGCTATCTTATTAACCGAATCCCAACCAATGTGCTAAAGGATATCTCTCCCTATGAAGTATTGAACCAAACCAGACCATCTATTCAAGACCTCATAGTGTTTGGATGCGCCTGCTTTGTGCTGATACCAGGGGAACAAAGGAAAAAGATGGAAGCAAAGTGCATCAAGTGTATGTTCATAGGCTACTCTTCTATACATAAAGGATAAAAGTGCTACAATCCTGAAACAAGAAGAATACTTGTATCTAGAGATGTGAAGTTTATGGAAGGAAAAGGGTTCTATGTTGAGATAAAGGCAATAGCCTGAGGATCATCTTGGAGAATATTGGAATCAGTGTATCAAAGGAAAAGGAGGCCACTAGAGAAGGTACTTCTGCTCAAGAGACTGAACAAGAAGTTGAAGAAGTAACTCATCCTGGTCCTGAAAACAAGAACCAGAAAGGCAACATGGTTCAAAGGTTCATGATGAGGATGGTGTAGAAGAACAAGAAACTGAAATTGCTCTAGTTCAAGAGGAAGAAGAGCAGCTAGAAGTTCAGGTTCAGGTTCAACCACTAAGAAAGAGAACAAGGACAATGAACCCTCCTTGAAACTGGGTGAATACATGGGTCTACTACAACAGCAGTGTGCTCTCTTGCAAGATTTCAACTAGAGCATCAAGCCTTCATCACTGAGTTAGATCAAGGGTCTGTACCAAGGTCCTATGATGAAGCAATGGAGAGTAAGGAATGGAGGGTATCTTTTTATGATGAAACAAATGCCATGGTCATCAATGATAATTGGTATGAAAGTGAACTCCCAAAGGGCAAGAAGGCAGTTTCAAGGAAATGGGTGTTTGCTATCACGTATTTACCAAATGGCAAGGAAGAGAGAAAGAAGTCAAGGCTAGTTGCCAGAGGTTTCACTCAGACCTATGGAGAAGACTATGAAGACACATTTGCACAAGTAGGCAAACTTTATACAATTCGGATCATCCTATCTGTTGCAACCAACTTGGGATGGGAACTGTGGCAGATGGATGTGAAGAATGATTTCTTGTAAGGGGAGTTAGAAGATGATGTCTACATGCACCCAAATCCTTTTCTTGAGATGTTCTCAGACTCAAGAAGGCAATCTATGGACTGCGGCAATCTCCTAGGGCATGTTACCACAAGCTAAGTACCACTTTGAATGGAAGAGGCTTCAGGAAATCAGAGGTTGATCACACCTTGTTCACACTTCCTAGCCCAAGAGGAATTGTGGTCATTCTGGTCTATGTTGATGATATACTCATCACATGCAGTGACCAAAAAGGCATCAAAGAAACCAAGGTATTCCTTAAGTCTGTATTTATATTAAAGATTTAGGTGAACTCAAGTACATCCTTGGGATTGAAGTTTGCCGCTCTAAAGAGGGGCTCGTCACGTCTCAAAGGAAGTACGCACTTGATCTTTTAACTGAGGCATGAAACCTTGGAGGAAGGCATGCCAAAACACCATTAGAAGAGGGCTACAAAGTACTCAGAGAGGTGTACTTTGAAGACAAGTAGTATGGTGATGTGAAGCAGTATAGAAGGATGGTTGGTAAGCTCATCTACTTAACCATTACTAGGGCCAGATATATGCTTTGTTGTGAACCAAGTTAGCCAACATGTGCAGGCACCTAAGGTACATTATTGGAATATGGTGGAGAGGATCATGAGATACCTGAGGGAGTCGCCTGGTCAAGCAGTTTGGATGTCTTGTAATGGAAGCACAGAGATTGTAGGCTACTGTGATGCATCTTGGGCAGGAGACAGAACTGATAGAAAATCGACAACTGGATATTGCACCTTCATTGGAGGTAACTTGGTAACTTGGAAGAGCAAGAAGCAGAATATTGTGTCATGTTCAAGTGCTGAAGCAAAATATAGAGCAATGAGGAAGTTCACTAGTGAGCTCATTTGGATCATTAACCTTGTAAGGGATTTGGGGATAGCGACTACATCTCCTATCACCATGCACTGTGACAACCAGGCAGTAATTCACATAGCTTCCAACAGTGTGTTCCATGAGAGGACTAAGCACATTGAGGTAGATTGCCATAAGGTCAGACAAGCTGTGGAGCAGCAAATCATCTTGCCATGTCACACTAGAAGTGAGGATCAGTTGGCATACATCTTCCCCAAGGCAGCAAGCACTGAAATTGAGACTCATAGACCTCAACTCTCACTAACCCTCCTTGCATGGAGACCTCTACTCTTTTTCCTTAATGTATTTTTCTCCCACTGGGTTTTACACATTAGGTTTCAATGAGGGAGGTTCTTCATGTTTCCAAGCTTGACCAGTCTCTTTGGTCAAGCTTAAGGGGGACTATTGAGATGAAGAACCAGAGATGAGAAGAGGGATGGACAATAGAAACCAAAGATATCAGGAGAATCATGTGCTCCAGGTACTTGGGAAATAAGTCTGCCCGTACAGTCTTGGATCACAAGTAATCTACTCTAACCTAACTTGCCTTGGGATGCAAGGTAACTGTGGGAACTCGACCAGAAAGTGTCCATGAGCTAAGGAACCGTTGGGAGAGAGTTTAACCAGATTCAAATTCAAATTGGGAAGACTCACATGCTCTGATCACTCTCTCTCCTCTCTCTTAATCTCCAAATTCGTCACTCTCTCTTCTCTCTCTTTCTCTCTCTCTCTCTCTCTCTCTCTCTCTCTCTCTCTCTCTCTCTAAACTGTCCAGAAACTAATTCTCTTGTTCTTGCTCTGTTATGTATTGTTCTTCACCCAAATCTCACCTAAACTCAACTAATCTCCTCACAATTTCACAATTCTAACAAGAGCATCTAAATGCTAACCTTAAAAAGTGTACCTTTGGCAATGATCAGCTAGTATTCCTAGGCTTTGTTGGTAGCTCACATGGACTGAAGGTAGATGAAGAGAAGATCAAGGCAGTGCAATATTGACCGAGCCCAACAACCATTGGCCATGTGAGGAGTTACCATGGCATGGCCAGTTTCTATTGAAGACTTGTCAAAGACGTCAGCCATAGCAGCCCCATTGACATCAGTAATCAAGAAGGATGTGGCCTTTAAATGGAGAATTGAACATGAAAAGCTTTCAAAAAACTTAAAACTAGTTTAACCAATGCTCTTGTTTTGGTTTTGCCTAACTTTGACAAAACCTTTGAGATTGACTGTGATGCCTCAGGAACAGGTATAAGAGCTGTGTTAACTCAAGGTGGAAAGCCAGTAGTATTCTTTTGTGAGAAACTACATGGAGCAACCCTCAACTAACCCACCTATGATAAGGAACTGTATTGAAGGCTTGGCAACACTACCTCTTATCCAAGGAGTTTGTGATCCACTCCTACCACGAGACACTCAAGTATCTAAAGGGACAAACAACTTTGAAGAAGAGGCATGCTCGGTGGTTAGAGTTTGTAGAGTCATTCCCTTATGTGATCAAGTACAAGAAGGGGAAATAGAACTTTTTAGCTTATGCCTTATCCTTGAGACATGCGCTTATATCATTGATGGAGGCTAAGGTCATGGGTTTCGAGCACATCAAGGAACAATACGGAGAAGATCCTGACTTTGGAGGCATCTACAAGCAGTGCAGGCAAGGAGCATTTGGGTCCTTCTATCAACAACATGAGTTCCTGATGTAAGACTCGGAGGAGCCTCTGGAAGGGTGGTGATGTTGGATCCTCAAGCTGGCTTTCATGAACTCTCTTGAGAACAAAGGATGGACGAATGATGGACACTTAACCGGATGAGGGATCAAGTGTGTATGGGATCTAACAAGCTGGCTTTCACGCTCTCTCTTGTTGGATTAGTTGATGATGAAGTTGATGGAGATAAGAAAACCACAAGGATGATGATGGATCCTTATACAGTTCAAGACTATGCTCACTTGAATCTAACAAGAAAGAAGAAGTCAGCTTCAGCTTTCTTAGGGGGCAAACTGACTCGTCTATTGATCTTGGTAAAAAGTTGTGTTACAATGGCTGTGTGTGGGAGTTTATTAACAGTTCTTTAGCCTTGACCTAATGGTCGAGTCAAGAAAAGGAAAAAGACTAAAAACGACAGGACTTACAGTTTTTAAAAGAAATGTAAAACGAATATTGCCCGTTTTAAGACCAAAAAGGGAAGATGCAAAAATAAAAGAAAATATGGCCTAAGCTAAGTCTTGGCCTCAAAACCTGGTTGTCTCTGGGATGGGTGAGTTCTAGGAACTACTACACTGACCCATCTTGCCTGCACAAAGTGTAAATAAAGTAAAGACTTTGCTTGGTTCAGTGTTGGCCTTCTTTGCTAAGTAGTTGATCTTGAGGGCGTCTCGACCAATCTTGATAGGGCTCTTGACTTGGTCTTCTACTTCTTGTTCTTCAGTGCTTGAGTCTTCAAAGCCTTCATTTTCACTCTTGTAGGTTTCATCAGAAATGGGTTCTCCTTCCACGTCCAATCCTGCCACATAACCTTCTTCGTCAGTTTCAGCCAAATAAGCTTCCTTACCTGAAGTGATATTGAGCTGGACAGAGCCATTGCTCAAGTCATCACTTGGTTGTTGATATGGTCTACTCTGGTGGGTTGAGCTACTGGCACGTCTGGTGGTTCATCCATGTTGTCTAGGATAGCTTGGATGGCAAGTATGAATCAATCTTTAAGTCTCCTAGCATTTGAACATGTCATAGGACCTTCTGTGACCTTAGGAATGGTGATGGGAACTTGGTTCTGGTCCATGACCTCATCATTCCCTCCCCTTTTTCAGAAGGTTTTGACCTCAAAACTGGTTCAACTCCAAGATAAGGAGACAAGTCAGCAACATTGAAGGTATGATAAATCGTAAACTCACCTGGAAGTTATAGGTGGTATGCATTGTCATTGATCTTTTCCAATAATCGGAATGGACCATCTTCTCTAGGTGCTTGTATATAACTCCTTTTCTGTGGGAACCTCCTGGTTCTCATATGGATCCAGACCCTTTCTCCTGGTTCAAAGGTTATCAACTTGCGTTTCTTGTCAGCTCTCATCTTGTAATCTCTGTTTTCTTGATGATGTTCTCCCGGACCATCTGGTGTAGCTTCCTCACAGCTTCCCTTTTCTTTAGGCCATCTGTCTGAGGATGACAGATCATGGAGAAGAGTATTTTGGTACCAAGCTTCTTCCACAGGGTCCTCCAGAAATGGCTGAAGAATTTGTTGTCTCGGTCAGACACAATGGTCCTTGGTAACCCATGTAAACGTACCAGCTCCTTAAAGAATTGGTCTGTGGTTTGGGTGGCATCATTGGTCTTGTCACATGGTATGAACTGGGCCATTATGGAGAATCGATCCACCACCACAAAGATTAGATCCTTGCGCTTAATCTTCGGTAAGCCTAAAACAAAAGCCATAGAAACATCCTCCCAAGGAGCATTAGGGATTGGTAAATGTAAGCATAGACCATGAGGGTGTGACCTGGATTTGGCTTTTGTGACAAGGTACACATCTAGCACAATGCCTCTCCACATTTCTCTTTAGGTGTGGCCAGAAGAAATGATCAGTTACAATAGCCAAGGTTTTTTCTACACAAAAGTGACCCATAAGACCCCCACCGTGTGCTTCGTGAAGGATGAGGTCCCTCATTAAAAACAAAGGTATTCAAAGTCTTTTGTCTTGAAATAGAAACCCCTCATGCAAGTGATAGGATTGACAATCTCCCTTTCCACATGACTGAAAATCTTCCTTCAACTTTGGGCCCTGTTGGTATAACTCCATGATGTGTTCAACCCCCAGTACCTTTGCATCCATTGTAGTGATCAAGGCGTGCCTCCTAGATAAGGCATCAGCAACCAAATTTTCCTTTCCCTTCTTGTACTTGTTGACATAGGTGAAGGTCTCAATAAACTCCAGCCACTTAGCATGTCTTCTCTTGAGTGATGTCTGGCCTCTTAAGTGCTTGAGGGTTTCATGGTCGGTATGGATGATGAACTCCATGGACAGCAAGTAACGTTGCCATGTCTCTAAAGCCCTAACCAACCCGTATAGCTCCTTATCATATGTAGGGTAGTTAAGGGTTGCACCACTTAGTTTTTATTAATCCACTTGGAGTCCCTGTTTGCTTACTACAAAACCTAAGAAGAAAAATTGGTCAGTACAAAAAGTGCACTTCTTCAGATTGGCATGTAGACCTTACTTCCGTAGTGTAAGCAACACAAGTTCTAGATGTTTAAGATAATCATCTAAGATCTTGCTATAAATAAGTATGTCATCAAAATAGAAAACAACAAATTTACATATGAAGTCTCTAAGAACCTGGTTCATGAGGCGCTTGAATGTACTTGGTGCATTGGTTAAGGGAAAGGGCATGACCAACCACTCGAAAGACCTTGCTTGACCTTGAAAGCAGTCTTCCACTCATCTTTTTCACGCATCCTCACCTGGTGGTATCCAATTCTTAAATCGACCTTGGAAAATATGGTGGCTCCACTACGTTCATCAAGCATGTCGCCTAGACGTGGGATCGGGGGCATGTACTCGATGGTGATGTTGTTGATGGCTCTACAGTTCACACTAATCCTCCATGGCCCGTCCTTCTTGGGAACTAAAAGGACTCGCACAACACAAGGACTTAGGCTCTCCCGAATGTATCCATTGGCCATAAGGTCTTCCACATGCTTTTCCAGCTCCTTTGTCTCCTCTGGGTTCATCCTATAAGCTGGTTTGTTTGGCAAGGCAGAACCTGGGACAAGGTCTATTTGGTGTTCTATTCCCATGATTGGAGGCAAGCCAGCTGGTATTTCATCAGGAAACACATCTTGAAACTTGTCTAGCACGATTTGGGCTTGTTTGGGGAGTTGAAGTTCCTGGTTATCTCTACTTAGACACTCTTTTAAGATCATAAGCAACATGGTGCCCTTGCAACTTAGAGTCTTAATAATAGAACCAGGAGAGATCTTAAGGTTAGTTTTACTTACCTGATCCTCCTTGTTCTTCTTAGCTTCAAGCTCTTCCACTTCAGATGGGCTAAGAGGAGCTAAGTTGTACTTGCGGTCCTTGAATTTGAAAGAATAGTAGTTGGTTCAGCCATTGTGAAAAGTTGCTCTATCAAACTGCCATACCCTCCCCAATACGATACTTGCATTAGAACTACATCACATAGTACTTCATATTGATACTTGCCAACACTAAAAGTAATGTTGACTTTCTCAGTGACCTTCAGCTCGATTTCGTTGTCTAACCATTGCAACTTGTAGGGTCGAGGGTGCTTGGTTGTCTCAAGACCTAACTTGTCCACCATATACTTCCCAGCCACGTTAGTACAAGATCCTCCATCTATTACCAAGTTACATACCTTAGCTTTGATTGTGCAGCGAGTGTGGACGATGTTCTCTCTTTGAGCCTTCTCCTCTAGGTTGATGGTCACACTCAGCATCCTCCTAGTAACCAACATTTCTCCAGTGTCTGGATACTCCACTTCTTCACATGACTCTATTTCTTCCATGTCAGCTTCATCTTGAGATTCATAGTCTCCATTGTCAGTGATGGGCATTCCTTAGCCATATGACCTCGCCCCTGACATCTACAACAAGTAATATTTCGATTTCTTTGTTGGTTAGTTCTCTTATTGTGGTCTTGTCTAGGACCTTTGTTTGGCTCACTACCCTTACCTTTGGACCGAGAATCAATCTCTAGAGCCTTACCTTTGTCGACTGGTTTGTTGACATTAGATGTCCATGGTGTATTTGTTCTGGAACATCCACCATTGGCTGTCTTGTGCTTGATCTGTTGCTCAATCTGCACGGCTAGATGCATGAGTTCATGTAAGCCACTATACTATGTTCTTTCTACCTTCTTGGAAATACGTTCTTGGAGTACATCAATGAACTGCGTCATCAAGGTTTCCTCAGATTCCTCTAACTCCAGTGAGTGTATTAGCTTCTCAAACTCTTCAAAGTACTCCTCTACTGACCTATTACCCTGAGCTAACTTGCGAAAATGTTTTTGTAAGTCTCTGTGGTATGAATCATGAACATACCTCAACCTCAAAAGGTATTTCATGTCCGCCCAAGTTGTGACTGCCCCAAAACGGTTTCTTCTTCTTTCAGCAACATTCATGTCCCACCATGCAAGGGCATTCTCGTTGAGTTGAGCTGCTTCTAAAGCCACCTTCTTGTGTTCTCCATAGCTATAAAACTTAGAAATGTATAGGATTATCTTCTTCTAGTCTGGGCATGCTCTCATCATCCCCATTTTCATCATTCGGATTGGGATTTTGGTTGCCGACGGGGCCTCTCCTTTGAGGCTGCTACAATCGGTTCAGCCTGGCGTTGATCTGCTGACCAAACTCTTCTATGACAGCCCTCATCTCTTCTCTCATGGCAGTCATGATTTTTTCCATGGTTGGAGGGTTAGCTCCATCAGCTCCAAGGTCACCCATCGTTCGGCTGGTGCAACTAAACTCACTTTAAACAATTAAAATGCTAAATACCAACGGTAAAAATGGGTATTAAACCCTAAAGGGAAATTTCTTTTTTTTACTAATTAAAAAGTTAAAAGGAAAAAAAGAGGAAAGGAATTTTTTATAGGGTTTTCGAAAAATACTAAAGACAAATGACTCGGCCACAAATGACTTAAATCAAAAATGAAAACTCGCCCACAAGAATATCGGGTGGTCGAGAAAAGGAAATAAACTAAATCTTTTTTGCCTCTTCGAATTTTAAAGATCTAGGAACCCTTTTGACAAACTAAACTCGATATCTAATGAGAAGAAAGGATAGAAACTACATGAACACTAAGAAAGACAAATAATATTTTATGGTTTTCTTTTTCTTTCAAACTGATATCGACCCTAAGCAAACAAATAGGTGCAACTCAAATACCTTTTTATGGGTTTTAAAATTAAAACTGCACGACAATAAGCAATAACAGAAGTAAATTTTTTTGGTTTTTTGATTAATAAGCTAAGAAACAAGAAAACAAACGATCTAAGGATAAAAGGGTAAGAAAAAACAAAGGTAGAAACCTTTGGCTCTGATACCAAATGATGTATGACTCGGAGGAGCCTCTGGAAAGATGGTGATGATGGATCCTCAAGCTTGCTTTCACGCACTCTCTTGAGAACAGAGGATAGATGAATGATGGACACTTAACCGGATGAGGGATCAAGTGTCGATGGGATCAAACAAGCTGGCTTTCACTCTCTCTCTCTTGTTGGATCAGTTGATGGAACAAAGAACACCACAAGGATGATGATGGATCCTTGATACAGTTCAAGACTCTGCTCACTTGAATCTCATAAGAAAGAAGAAGTCGCATGCGGCTTGCCTAGGGGGCAAAATTACTTGTATATTGATCTAGGTAAAAAGTTGTGTTACAATGGCTGCGTGTGGGACTTTATTAATAGTCTTTCAGCCTTGACCTAATGGTCGACTCAAGAAAAGGAAAAAGACTCAAAACGTCAGGACTTAGAGTTTTTAAAAGAATTTGAAAACTAAAATTGCCCGGTTTAAGATCAAAAAGGAAAGATGCAAAAATAAAAGAAAATATGGCCTAACCTAAGTCTTGGCCTCGAACCCTGGTTGTCTCTGGGATGGCCGAGTTCTAGGAACCACTAGACTGACCCATCTTACCTGCACAAAGTGTAAATAAAGTAAAGACTTTTGGCCTTCTTTGCTAAGTAGTTGATCTTGCGGGCATCTGGACCAATCTTGATAGGGCTCTTGACTTGGTCTTTTACCTCTAGTTCTTCAATTCTTGAGTTTTCAAAGCCTTCACCTTCACTGTTGTGGGTTTCATCAGAAATTGGTTCTCCTTCCACGTCCATTCCTGCCACATAACCTTCTTTGTCTGTTTCAGCCAAATAAGCATCCTTACTTGAAGTGATACTGAGTTGCGCAAAGGCATTGCTCAAGTCATCACTTGGTTCGTTGATATGCTCTACTCTGGTGGGTTGAGCTACTGGTATGTCTGGTGTTTCATCATTGTTGTCTAGGATAGCTTGGATGGTAAGTATGAATCCATCTTTAAATCTCATAGCCTTGGAACGTGTCATAGGACCATCTGTGACCTTAGGAAGGGTGATGTGAACTTGGTTCTGGTCCATGATGACACGCCCCTAGGCTGCTCTTTGGTTGATTGGGAGGATAGATCATTGCAAGAACGAATCAGGGACTCAAGTTCTTCAAGGTTTGTGGATTGAATGGTGACACAAGAGGGGTGAGAGAACTCTTGATACTCCTAGATGATTAGCTCGGATATGACACACCAAGTTAAACACCCTTAAGCTCCGGATATAACACACCAGAGAGACACTCGACACACTTCCTAGAGAGAGAGCTGTCAAGAGGGAAAAGAACTCAATGATATTTGATTGCTTGAGTACAATAGGGTTAGGGAAAACCCTTAAATAAAAGAAACTAGAGAACATACTCTCTAGGGTTTCGAAAATAATAAAATGGAAACTATAGTTTAAACAAAACATAAGCTTTAAAATAAATAACTTCTGCTAGTCTTGGGCCGAGATTAGGCCTAGGTGATTTGTAAGACAAGTCGTGGCCTCGTTAAAAACCTTCCTCCGGAAAACCTTGTGGGACAAAACCAAAAGCAAGGAAAAGAGCACACACCAATTGTCTTGCCTAAACACTAGCTCAGCTTGATGTAGAGATAGCTTGAGTGGTGATCAAGATATCTCGGATCATCAAACCTTGTCCAAGACTTTCTTCTTGTTGTGGATGTGAAGTGAGTAATCCTACAACAATCTCTTTGAGTTTCTTAGCTCTGGAACGGGTCATGGGACCTTCTCGAATGGTCAAAGCATCATCACCAGGTTGTTGGTGCATTGAGGCATCATGGGGCTCGTCTAAGATCTCTTTGCCCTCTTTAGTAATCTGGTCCATGATCACATCATCCCCTCCCTCTTCAAAAAGATTTGTCCTCAAATCTGTTTTACCTGCAATAGAGGGGACCAAGTCAGTAACATCAAAGTTTAGAATCAGATTACACTTACCTTGCAAGCCTCTTTGATAGACATTGTTGCTGATTGGTTTGGATATGTAGAAGGAATTGATCCATTTAGTTCCTGATTCATTACTCAAACCTGATACATGGAAACAAAGCAAGTTAGCACATGAAAATTTATCAAAGAGTAATAATCTTATTCCAAATTCTTCTTTGTTCGGTTTTGGCTTGTGTGCTGCATCTGGTGGTGCTTCTTTGATGAGGATGAAACCAGTGACGTCTTGGTGCATATCCTGGTCCCGATCAGGTGGTTTGAATCTCTTGTCTTCAACATGCTTGTCCTTTCTCCTTGTATGCTTCCAAGTTTCACCATAATCTCCACATGGCTCTTTTGACAAAAACAAGTGCATCATATCTGGGTGATAGATAAAAGAACTCTTGAAAACATGATCACTTACCTTAGCATGCTCACCTGGTCGCCATAGATAGGATTGAGATGTTTTGAACTCAGAAAAATTCAAACAAAGCACACAGAAGATCATCCGAGTTGTAGAACTCATAACTCTTTCACCTGAGAAGCTTTGGACATGATTCCAATCTGACGCGAGACCCTGATGAGTTAAGTTTGCATAGAATTCGAGTTTGTTGAATAATTCCTTGTGGTTGTTGATATATGTTCCTCGGACTGCTCTTATGTCAAAGACTGGCGTCTAGACAGCTTTCAAGGTTTGCTTGATGTGTCTCCAACTTAGCCAAGGTCCAGGTAGCACGTGAGGAGATCTTTATTAGTCATGAAACACTCTGCTCCATCGATCTCCTAATAACATGTTGTTCCAAGGACATTCCAAGAGCATTTTTCTTCTCTCGGGCCAGTACATCATGGATAAAACCTGACTGCTCTATGAATGACCCATGAAACCATACTTCAAGCACTGACATAAGTATTCCACATGTGGTCTTCAAATCCAGGAAGTTGAGGCTGATCCAGGTCGCATCATCCTCTCATTCTTTAAAAAGATTTGTGCCATTTTCTAACATAGGCGTTTCTACGATTTTATTGAAATAGCATTGCTACACCGATGTCGTCTAAGAGCTAAGATCTTTCGTATGGGGCGTATGAATCTAGTGTGTTTAGTTAACCGTTACTTTCTCATACGATTTACCCAATCCTTTCTTGAGAAATCAAGTTCTTTTGGTAAAGTTCCAATGTCAATCCTGATGGAGACGCAACAAAAATATTTTTGATCAAGTATCGAGAAAGGGTGTTAACGAGAACAAGGTTAAAATGGATTGATAGATTCGACTTGCCAAACAAGCGAATCAGATTGCTCGTGCCACCCAACTCACCCGTATGGCGAGTTGGGCTTGTCCAACTCTCTATACGGGCGAGTTAGTTGGTCCGAGCTGACAAACTCGCCTGTATGGCGAGTTGGAATTGTCCAACTTGACATACGGGCGAGTTGGTCGGTCCTTGCCGTCCAACTCGCCCGTAAGGCGAGTTGGTCGGCCCGTATGGCTTGCTTTGCCTGTTCGAGAAGCTGGACGTCTTTCTCGGCCATCTTATCCGTCTGGGGAATCGTATGATTGAGTCTTCTATTCGATTTGTCGTATTGACGTTTGGGGATACGTTTTCCCAAGGTCTTTGGACAAACTCTTCCTGATGGCTCATTTGTGCAGACTGCTCGTTTGTGGTCAGTCGATTTTTGACCTCAAATTTTTCCCGTTCCCCTTTTTCCAAGACGTTATCTCTTTCTTTCACAAAGGGTGCATTGTCCCGTTAGGTTTCCGACATTGATTTCGTCGTAACCGATTTTGACCCCCAATAGTTAGCCCCCAGCTCGTTAGTATCATAAGGTTCTAACGAGTGGTTTGGCAAGTTTGGTATGTTAGGCAGAATCAATGTTTGAAAAGGTCCGTTGAAAGTGCTCTACTTATTCCTCTAAGAGCGGAATGCTGTAGGATTTGGGTTGCGCCTTCTGAAGGCTGCATATGTACCCTTGTAAAAGGGATCAAGCCTTTTGTAATTCGTTGCGAATTTAAGGTTCTTACTTCCTGTTTTCCAGTGAGACCTTTATGGTTTAGCTGCGTGTCGTGTAGACGTTATCTTGCATGTTGCTACCAATGACATTTAATATTGGGTCTTTGTTGGCCCCGAGCCTAGCCTCATAGGCTGTTTATTTGGCCGAGTGTGTCCATAGAGGGAAGGATACGAGTTGTCATCTTGCTGCCAACTCTTTTTCGGGTCGTCATATTCGTTGCTCGTTCGAGATGTTTGAGAAGTTTTCCAAATTTTGAGAGCGTTTAGATATGGACGGAGAGACATGATTGTAGGATCTCGTATCTTTTCCATATCATGCCTTGAGACGTTAGAGACCAGTGTGTCGGGTTTAGGGCAAGACCTAGGTCTAATCACAGTTTTACGGGGTGCGATGACTACTTTGGCTTACGTTTCCTGTATTGCTTTCGACCTGATTCCATCCCGCTTTAAAGTCCGCGATATGTTTTAGGCGTATGTGACTTATATGGTAGGAATCGAGCAATTCTCCGAGGACAATTTTTAAGTCTCCCAAAAGTGCTGACCAAAATTTTGGATTTCTTTTATGGCGCTATCACCATTTTGTCGGGTGTTTGAGAGCTATCTCTTCGAGATGGCTTAGTCTGTTTAGGACGTTAAGATTTTGTTGTGATCAGAAACAAACTTAATGGTAGATATTATCGTTTTTGAACCTTCGCGAAGGATACGTGTTTAGGAAGGCGTGTATGTTTTATAATCGCGGAAGGAGTGTGAGTATTCAGATTAGGAAAGTTTTGACAAAAATCAGTTCTCCGAGCATTAAAGACGTCTTGATGTGTCGAAGGTTGCGTTTTTCTTTCGTATGTCTCATTTTGAAATGTTAACGGGCTCGAAGATATGTGGTATCACAAGGTTTTTGTTTTAACCTTACAGAAGAGAAATGTTTGTTTCTGAGGAGTTAGCACCAATGGGTTGCGTAAATTTGTCCCTGAGGATATGCGACTTCCTTCACTGTGCTTTGTGAAGAGTTGGCCTCCTGAGACTTATTTCGTGTATAGTTAAGGATGCTTCGTATAGCCCTTGGAGCTTTGTTGCGAGTTTTTTCTTATGTGCCGCTTTTTACTTATAAAACATTGTGGGTTTAGAGTAAACAACGGTAAACAACGGAACATATTGAACTTTGTTGGTTGTCGACAAGTTTATGTTTTTTGTTAACCGTTCGGTGGTTACGCTAAGTTTTGTTATTAAGAATTTATCGTATGATTTCCGACTATGGGTCATACGATAGTTATTTCCACTTGGCGGTTTTAGACCAATCGTGTATTTTCATTTTGCCGTTAAGTGAGTGGATGGAGCAGTGGTCGCTCAAACATTTTGGCTCGGCCCGAAGTATGTGTTCAGCCGCATAGCCGAGGACGTTGCTGGTCACATATTAGATTACGGCATCTTCGGGTTAACATTAAGGTCCTGTTAGTTTAGAACTGTCCTAAAGAGGATGTCGAATCCCGGTTCGGATTTTTATCGGAAGGCATAATTGGCTGAGGGTCAAAGAGCGTTTGTCGAGATCGACGGGCCAAGTCGGAGTTTTCCGTGCTATAGTTTTACAAAAATTGTTTTGTTTTTGTATGATGAAGACAAAACCTAAAAGGCTCGATAAAGACCCTGTACGAGATGATTGCTTGCTCGGAATCAACCAAGGGAGATGGAAGGCAGAATCCAACGAGCCGCATGGCTAAGGAATGAGGTCTGTAAGATCGTAGTGTGAAGAGATAAAGTTTAGTTTTTTTCGCCGAGAGATGAGTCATATGACTTTGTTTTTAGCTATCCGCAAATTTTCCAAAGCACTTCTCGGTGAAGCATGTTATGTTCATTTCCGAAATTTTCTTGGCATAACATGGTGTGGGTATACGAAGGATGTTACGCGTAAGTTTTACGAGGAGGGAATGGCATAGAAGTAAACTGATAATGTCTCTTGCAGATTACTCGTGATTGAGAATGAAAATGTATTTTCCTCATTCTCTTTTCCTCATTGTGAAGTCGTTTTTCATGATACCAATCTTGTTTTCTTGTACGCTCTCCCGTATAACATGTCATAGTTATACGAAGTAATGGAAGATCGGTTTATGAGGCATCGCATGGCCTAAATGATTTTATGTGTACTACTGGGAGAGTTTGCTTTGTCGAAAGCGTTTTCTTGATGCCGAGACAAATCTTTTTTTGAAGTATGGGAGTATACGAGTTTAGTATACGTACCTAATCCGTCGCTTTTTCTAGGAAAACCCGGCTGAACCGATATTTTGAAGCGTTGTGTAAGTTTTTTCTTTCGAAGATTGGGATGGTCGACAATATAGGTCGGTTTAAAGACGATGCTAGGATTGTGACTTGGTGACTTCGGGTTGACGACTAGGAATACGTCGGTTATGAGAAAATTGCTAGGTACTAGTTGGTTTTATGAGAAAATTCCTCTTCTTGTGCCCCTTAAGAATGGTAAAAATATTAGTTCCTTCTGGCCGCGTTTAGGCTCGAACCTGTCCAGCGGTTTTTATCGTAAAGTTCCAACGGTAACTCCAATCGAGGCGAAACAAGAGATGTTTCGATTGAGGTTCGAAGGAGAACGCAAAGATGGAGGTAAGGGCGAGTAGGATGTTAAAGAGGGCGAATAGGATGCCCAAGAGGCCAAAGTAATGCATGTTTTGTCAAATTCGCCCAATGGGCAAGTTGCATGGCTTACACTGTCCATCTCTCCGGTTGGGAGATTTGAACTGGTCAAACTCGCCCAATGGGCGAGTTGCACGGCTTGTACTGTCCAACTAGCCTGTTTGGCGAGTTGGATTAGTTCAACTCGCTCGATGGGCGAGTTGCACAGCTTGTACCGTCCAACTCGCCCATTGGCGAGTTGGACTAGTCAAACTCGAGTTTAGATGGTATGCTGGTGTGGTTGTTTCATAAACGTTTTCAACTTTTTTCTACGAAGGTTGTATCATAAAATGCTTACTCGTTTCACTTTCCGAACGATGTTCCATAAAACATTGTCGTTTTTGATTTTACGAAAGTTGTTTCGTTAAATATTATTGAGTATTAATTTTACGAAAGTTATTCTGCAAAATGTCATGACTTTTGGTTTTACGAAAGCTGTTTCGTAAAATGTTGCCTAGTTTAATTTTACGAAAGTCGTTATATAAGTGTGTTTTCTTGTTTGGTTGTACGAGAGATGTTTTTCTAGAAAACGCCTCGGAATCATTTTGTATGGTGAGCTTAATTATCGGGAGTCGACTTAATCGGAGATTTTCTTGTTTCCGCAGGATTGATCCGAGGGGATTTTGAGTAGTTTTTCCGAAGTAAGGTTACGTGACACTCATCGAGAATCAACTGAATACAATCTCTCGTTTTGCTTACTTTTATTTTCTTCAGCCGTTTTAGGTTTTGAGTGAGATCAACTTCGTTTCTTCGAAAATTGTTCTGAAGAAGTACAGAAGTGGGGGTTGTGTGCCCGATATGTTGTGCTTCTTATCTCTGTGAGAAATCTAGGGTTTCTCCGCAATTTCTAGGAGAGCAAGTTTTATTTTTTTGAAAAATTTTCGAAAAAGGTCTTTTGGTCGAACCCTTATGCACTGATATTTTTCGAAAAAGGTTTGATAGATTATATCGTTGCCCTTTCTTTCTAGTGAGAGAAATTGCGAGCTTATGTTGGTGCCTCGCCTGTGGCAAAGAGTTGCGACTAGGTTTTCCATTTTCTCAAGCACTGCGGCGTTTGCATAAGCGTTGGCGACGGGAGGAGTCACTGCTGGAGTTATTTTACCAGCGTTGTTCCGAAATGCTGTATTCTCTTTCCTATTTCCAGACATTGTTATGATCGAGAGTTTTTTAGCCATGAGTTAGAGTAATCTGACCCCTCCTTCTAGCGCCAAACTGTGGGAACCAAAATTCGCACTGTCGATTTCCTTTGAATTAGGAACGCAAGATAAACTCTAGTTTCTCAGAGGTCCTGGATATCTGCTAAACCACACGCCAATCAGTCATAATACGAAGTAAATATCAAAAAACAAAGTAAGAATCGAAAAGAGAGAAAATATATGTCTTATTTCGAATTTGCGTATGAGCGTTTACAACATAATAGGAACCTCGAAAATGAGAGCTGTCGGCGATGTCCCTTGTTCTAATAACCTAAGACTGTAAAACACTAGTTGAGTTGCAGCTCGAATAACAAAAACGGAAACTTGCCTAGATGCTCTAAGTGTTACGCTATGTTTGCTCTGAGTGAATATTTCTGTGTGTTCTCTGGATCATCACCTTTATAGTCGTTATATAATCCTCTAGAGGAGGTTTTCTCTTTCCCCTTATGCCCTTGGTCGAATTTATCGCTTCGCGGAAATATTTTTTTTCCTCAATCTTCAAGATTATCTTCGGAAACTTAACATTTACCCTCCTATCTTGACATTTATCTTCCTAACTCAATATTTATCCCTTCCTCCAAAACAAAAATAAACCGTCACAAAGTTTAGGCTTGACTACGGATAAAATTGCGAGTGGGCCTGTGGCCGAGTTTTAGACCTCATCTGGCCGTTTTCTGACTTAGGCGTTTCTACGATTTTATCAAAATAGCATTGCTAAAACGATGTTGTCCGAGAGCTATGATCTTTTGTATGGGGCGTATGAATCTAGTGTGTTTAGTTAACCATTAATGTCTCATACGATTTACCAGATCCTTTCTAGAGAAAAAGAGTTATTTCGGTAAAGTTCCAATGTCAATCCTATGGAAACGGAACAAAGATAAGTTAGATCAAGTATCGAGAGAGGGAGTTATTGAGAACGAGGTGGAAATGGACTGATTGATCCGACTTGCCGAATGAGCAAATCGGATAGCTCGTGGCACCCAAATCGCCCCTATATTAAGTTGGTCGGTCCTTGCCGTCCAACTCGCCCGTATGGCGAGTTGGTCAGCCCATATGTCTTGATTTGACCGTTCGACATTTGGATGTCTTGCTCCGACATCTTCTCCACCTGGGGAATTGGATGATCGAGTATTCTAGTTGTTTTGTCGTATTGCCGTTCGGGGATACGTTTACCCAAGGTCTTTGGACAAATTCTTCCCGATGGCTCATTTGCGCGGACTGCTCCTTTGTGGTCAGTCGAGTTTTGACCTCGATTTTTCCCATTCCCCTTTTTCCGAGACTTTTCTCTTTCTTTCAGAAAGGGCGCATTTTACCGATTTTGACCCAACATTTATAAAACCAACCCCTAATTGGTTGACACTAAAGAATACCATAAAACATTTAAAATAAATCAGTAGGCCCATCTTCAACCAAGCAGGCCGATCTTTCTTCTTTTAAGGCCGATATGGGCTATACTCAACCATAAAAACATTGGGTCTTCCATGACCAACTTCAGCAAGTCCTCGATCTCTTTCTAGTCCAGGTAGCACGTAAGGAGATGCTTCTTAGTCCATGAAACACTCTGGTCCATCTTTCTTCTAATCACATGTTGTTCCAAGGCCGTTCCAAGAGCATTCTTCTTCTCTCGGTCCATTACCTCATGGATCAAACCTGTCAAGCACTTACATAAGTATTCCATACATGGTCTTCAAATCCTTGATGTTGAGGCTGATCCAGGTCACATCAATTGAATTCCAACCTTCTCACTTCATGTGATGATGATATCATCAACATACACAAGAAGGACAACAAACCTGATGGAGTGGTCGAGTTCTGACTTCTTTAAGCCTTTCCCATTTAGAGTTGTACTCAGCTTGGTGTACCATGCTCTAAATGACTGTGTGAGACTATATATGGCCTTCTTCTGCCTCAACACATTTCCTTCTTTAACCAAATGCTCGAGACCAGGAGGAGGGTGCATGTAGACTTCATCTTCAAGTTCTCCATGCAAGAAGGAATTCTTCACATCTTATTGCCAAAGGTCCCATTCTAGGTTCGTAGCCAGAGATAACACTATTCTGATTGTATGGAGCTTGGCGACTGGAGCAAATGTATCTAAGTAGTCTTCTCCATAGGTTTGAGTAAACCATCTTGCCACTAGTCTGGTCTTCTTCCTATCAATCTTTTCATTTGCAAGATACTTGATAGTGAATATCCTTCTGCTAGATACAACCTTCTTCCCCTTAAGCAGTTTACTTTCATATGAAGTATAATTCCTGATCATTGCATCCACTTCAGAACCAACTGATTCTCTCCATTCCTTGTCTTGCATGGCTTCTTCATAGGATATCGGTAACTGACTCCCATCCAAGCTAATCATGAATGCACAATGTTCTTCAAGGTAATGAGCCAATGAACAAACAGCTTGTAAAGGAAGCTCAACTTCTTGTGCATTGTAGTATACCCATGTATTAACCCAGTGGGAAGGAGGGTTCCTCATTCGTGTGCTTCATCTCAACGGTTGAGCCACTTCAGGTTGTTCCTCAGGTTGATCCTCCTCGACCTCCCCTTCTTCTTCCTAGTTTTCATTTCCAACTTCCTCATCTTCATTTCCCTGGTCCCCACACCTTGATCACGTTGAGAACCTAATCCTTCCTCATACTGATCATTAGTATCAGGTTAATTTATCCCCCTCATGGTCGAGGTGGGGTTCCTATCCATCCACAGTAGCAGTGGGGAAACCTTGTTTTTTTTCCTCCTCCACTCTTCGGATCCTAGGATAAATTAATCCCAAGACTTTCCAATATAATTCTCAAGTTGGCTGTCTTGTCAGAAGCCAAGTCCTTGAGCACTCCTTGGTTCTTCTCTTCATAGAATCCTCTTTCATCTACAAATTTCACATCCCTTGACACAAGCACCCTCCTGGTAATTGGATCATAACACTTGTACCCCTTCTGGGTTGGTGAGTACCCAATGAACATACCCTTTGTGCTCTTTGCCTCAAACTTGTTCCTTAGCTCCCCTGGTTTGTGAACAAAATAGAGACAACCAAAGACCCAAAGATGATCTAGGGCTTGCCTATACTTGTTCAGAACTTCAAATGGTGACTGAACATCAAGGACTTTGGTTGGGGTTCGGTTGATAAGGTAACTGGCAGTAGCAACAACATCACTCCAGAATCTCTTTGGCACATTTGCTTGGAACATCATGGACCTAGCAACTTCCATAAGGTGCATTTTATTCCTCTTGGGTACTCCATTCTGTTGAGGGATGTAGTGACAGCTTGTTTGATGAAGAATTCCATATCGGGATAGGTGCTGCTTGAAGGCTTGACTCGTGTAGTATCCACCATTATCTGATCTAAAATTTTTAAGCTTAGCATTGAAATGGTTAGTCACATAAGTCTGAAAATTTCTAAATGCATGAAGCACCCTATCTTTAGATAGAATCAAGGTTATGCAAGTGTATCTAGACTTCTCATCTATTAATGTGAGAAATGTGAAAGTATTTATGATTCTCTCTAGACAAGCAAGGAGCAGTCCAAACATCTGAATGAATTAAATCAAATTAGTGATCATAAATAGTAGTGGACTTATGGAACACAGTCTTACACTGCTTGCCAAAAATAGAAGCTTCACAATCATTATTTTCAAAAACAACACCTGGAACCATTAATTTTAAAGCTCTAACATGAGGATGTCCTAGTCTAGCATGCCACAAAGCATTCTTATTTAAAGCAGAAGCAGAAACAGAAGTATAAGAATAACTATGACTAGGCAGAGAAGTAAGCTCTTCAAGTAAGTAAAGTTCTCCTTTTGTAACTCATTGCCCAGTCATACGACTGCTCTCAATATCCTGAAACTTCACATCATTAGGACTGAAGATAACATTGCATTGTAAATCATTGGTGTGTTAACTTGGAAAGATCACAATGAAACTTGTGAGAGATGAGATGGCGCAAAGAAAATGGAGTGTGTGAAGAGATGTTGTACAACAAGTATGGAGAAGACTGTGGACAGCTTCTGAGTGTACAAGAGACCCATAGAACACCATGAGGAAGATCAAGAAGGACCTTGGGAAGCTGTGGTGAAAATAAGGGATCAAATTGTTGATGTTTGGATGAGGTGTACGTATGCCCGTACGGCCGTATGGACTGTACGTATGGCCGTACCGCCGTACGGACTGTACGAACCATACGGACCAACCTTGACCCAAAATCAACAACATTCGACCATTTGATGTCTAAATGTGGTTTCAGTCTTGTAAAAGTTTAGGGCATGATATAGAACACTAAAATACACAAACATGTAACCCAAGGAAGCCTGAAGACTTGTGATCCAAGGAAGGTTGGGTCTTGTAAGAAAGATCAAAGACTTGGGACTAAAGAGAAGGTTTTGGCGAGTAATAAAAGATGTCTTGGTATATTCTACCGAGGAAGCTTCCCTTCTTCCACTCCCCAAAGGAAGAAGGGAAGAAGGACGGAGCCGTTTATGGATAAGGTTCCTTATCCACTAGACCAAAAGGAAGAGCAAGCTTTGTACAGGTTGCCCAAAGCGTGTATGCACTATGAGCCAAGTATTTTGAATTGCTTTTCTTTCACTTCACATGCTTTAGTCTCTTTTAGGTTTAGACCGGAAACTACTCATCTCTCTTTATATATTTTGTCTTTGTCGAGTGTAAATGTTTAAGGGGGAAGGGGGGAAAAACCCACTCTCCAATTCCAGAACTGAAATGCTTGTAGTTCTTGAGTCGAAATACTTCTTTAGTCTCTCCCTTTCTTAGTCTTCTTAATCTATCCAAGTCTCCTTTATTCCCTAGTTCTGATTCAACTTAACACAAGATAAACCAGATCCATTCTCTTCGTCATTTCGAGTTCATCACTACCTAAAGGTTTGTTCATCACACGCGAACCAATCCACTCTTAAAATCCAACATTTTATCAGAGCCAGGTTCGCAAGAACTTGGTTCCTAGCTTTTACTAAGAGTAAAGCTTTCTCTCATGCAATTCAAACCCAAAAAGAAGTTTCCTTTCCAGGAGGTTCAACCTTTACATGAAGATTGTGTTCATCCGGAAAACCCAGAAAGTGTTCTTGAAGTCCCATACTCTCTCATACCATTCAGAAGAAAGGAAAGTCATGGATCCTGAAGTTATGGAGTGGATTAGCTACCCTCTTCATCAAATCAGTCCAGGCGTGTTCTTATTCAAGTTCATGAAGAAAGGTGAAAGCTTTCACCTTGTTATTGGTGGGGGCGACCAAAGTATGAAGATAGGTGGGGACTTTAGTCATGGAGTGTCCAAGGGAAGGTCCATGGAGGAAGGAAATGTTGGGGTCGACACCAATAACTCATGCTCTTGCCATGAATCAAAGGTGGTCAAGGAACTAACACTAGTTACTTGTTTGTAAGAAACCTATTGTCCCTTGAATAAAGCTTGATACTTTATGAACTGAATGTGTTGTGTATGAGACATGAGGATGTGTTTAAGATTGCTAGATATGAATGTTTAGAATCTATCCCAGGATATTTGAATGAAACTCGTTTGAATGATTGAGTGTTTAAATTGCTTACTCCAGTTCTAAATGTTGCTTGACATGATATTAGGTAGTATGTTCTGAATATGCTTGCATACATGAATAGAAACTGATTAAAGTAAAACATTTGGGTCTGGTATTTGGAAATGATAATGATGCTTAGTATATTTTCTAAATGAATGTCTTGCTAGGATGATAGATTGTTGTATCTAATTAGGATTGCATTCATGAATAGAATATGTAAAGATTGTTGCATAATATTGTCATGGTGACTGCCTTAAGGTTGAAACATCTAGACTAATGTCTAAGAGTTGTTTAATGAAGGAAATGGTTGCCTATTTTCTTGGGATAGTTCCTGTTGTGTTCATCAATAGCATTTAGAGAGTGGTAAGCTTGCATTAGATGGATCTTAATAACAATAAGATTTTGTCTAAGTGCAATGCTTATGACATTGGTGATCAAACTTGATTAGTCAAGATTTGATCCCAATGCAAGTGTGTCTTATCTTGTCTGGAGTTTGAATGTTGTTTCACGTTCACACGGAGTGTTCTTGTTCATCATCCATCCGAGACAAAGAGGAAGGCAGTGCCCATTGCTGAAGCAGTGAAGAGATGTTGGTGCTTGTGCATGAAACCAGTAGACTTAAGCGCATGTGTTAGGAGTGATGTGCTCCTGGTTCAATGAAGATGCACAAGGCAAGGGCATCACTGAGGCTTGAGGAGGCCGGTGACCTGAGGGTACTTGAAGCTCAAGACATGACGGTGGATCAGTGATTTAAGTGCAGCTGTTGGGGTGGTGTGCTCCTGGTTTGAATGCTCATGGAGGCTCACTTTCAAGCTTGAACCTAGAATCAATACAAGCTTGAGGTGGGGACTTGAGTGAGCTACCTGATGATCGAAGTTCAGGACCTGGTTCCTCCTCACCATTGCACCTAGAATAGAAGACGGAGCCATCCGGGCTTAGACACTGGTAAGTCTAGATAAGAGAGTGGTCAGAGCACTCTTGTCTGTGTGAAGAAGAAGGTTACTCTATAATGTGGCTTCTAAACTGAGGGAATTGAAGAGATGACTGAGGCATTTACCTGCATTCCATTCAAGGTGGCGAGTTCAAGAAGAGAGTGTGCAGTGGTGTGTTGATCAAGATCTTTAAGCTGTCATCCATCCAAGCTTGGGTCTTCCTAAAGACTCAGTGCCAAGCTTGACGGGGAGTATTGAGAAGCTTCAATGATCTGTGAAGTGATGATCCTTGTTGGTTATTCAATAAGAAGAAGCAACCAAAGCTGAGAGTGAAGATGTTGTTGCATCTTGTAATCCCAGCACTTGAACCCAACAGAAGGTTGGGTGAAAGGGGGAGAGACCAAGATGAGTGTGAGATGAGCTAGATGAGCTCAAGAAGACTTTGTGATGTGCAAGGAAAGTTCGACGGACTTGCATCACAGCGAGGCCATTTTCCAGGGTCTTTGTGTCCATCTTAATGATCCAAGACACAAAGACCCACTAGCTAATCCCTAGGCCTTGAGGACTGATGCGGCCGCACATAGCTCAATGACTAAAGATATGGACAAGGATGGAGAGTACAGCTCGGACACGGACGAATGGCCAAACCAGAAGGATGCAAGCAGTCGAGTTGAACTTGCTGCTCAATCAAATGGACTAAATGAAGACCACAACCACGAAGAACACTACCATTGTCGACCAACTGAAGCTAAGGAATTTCAGGGACACAAGGAAAATATTTTGGGACGATTTCAAGTTGGAGTTGGATCAGTCCAGTCTTTGCTCGACCATGATGAGCTTGGTAAAGACCCACTTGTACATCAAAAAGGTCCTTTAACTCGAACAAAGACAAGAGCCTTAAAAGAAGCTTTAGGTTTGTTAATCAAGTTTGTGCAAGTGGAAGATGAGGTTTTTCATGGCAAGGACAAGGATTCAAGTGGTTGCTACAACCTTATGGTTGTTCAACAATTAGAATAATTTCGGGTGAAAACCCATTAGCTTTAGAATTTGGATTTCATAAACCCATTAGTGGTTGGTTTTATCTTTTCATAAACCCACTAGGGGTTGGTTTTATCTTTTCCTAAACCCAATAGGGGTTGGTTCTACCTTTAGAGTCGCCTAGGCTTTTGTAGTTTTCTATTTAAGGGACTTGCCAGCCGTTTAGGCAAGCACCCAACTTTTAATCAAAAACGCTTTACAACAACAAAAGTCTCTCACCAGCAAACCTTCCTTTGTGTTCAACTTTCGAGCATTCCATCTCTTTCACCCTGGGAGAAGACTCTCATACTTACGTGAACTCCATCAAGCAACAAACAAACGAGGTTACACTCGTAAGGTAGCTGACAAAAGCAACTCAAGGTATCCATCAACTTTGTTTCAAGAAACATCCCTTGTTCAAGGCCTAAAATCCTTGAATCCATCAATCCGCAACTACAAACCCTCTCAACACACGAGTCTTAGTAATTCTTGTGCCATCCCAGCATCTTCAAGCGATCCGGTTGATATACACCTATCCTAGGTCGTATCAAGTGGTATCAGAGCTAACTGGAAGGTGTTAGGGTTTGTGTTCTTGCGTTTCTTATCCATAAAAACTCATCGTTTCTTCTCTATCTATCTAGTAATAGTCAGGAAGGGCCAATCAATTTAGAAGAAGAAAAAAAACAAAACAAAAGAGCAATCAAAGAAAAGAAAACAAAAGAGATTGAGGAGAAATCCAGTCTGGTTGGTTAAAGCGGCCTAACGCCAAAAATCTTGCAATCTTTCTATCTTGTTCACAAAGGGAGTTAGCGTTTTCTAGATCTTAGGTGATTTGGAATATTTCTCAGGGTTAAACCTAGTAGGACAAGGTTGTTTGTGGAGCATCAGGAAAAGAGAGAGAGAGAGAGAGAGAGAGAGAGAGAGAGAGAGAGAGAGAGAGAGAGAGAGAGAGAGAGAAGAGAGAGTAACTTTCTTTTTTTCCTTTTAGTTTTTTTTTAACTTTTCTTTTCAAGATAGTATGGCGGATTAACGAGGGCCAGATGACCCTGCTCGCGAACCAGTACCACAATGCCTACTCCTCGATCAAATACAGTTTGAGGCTATGCTAGGGGATCTGGAGAGGAGACTTCAAACCCGTTGTGAACAAATTTATGCTAACACAATTCCACTTGAGGTTGCTAATGTTGCAGGTAGAGCAATGGCAGCAGCTGGGAATGTACCATTTCTAGCTAGGCGAGTGGTGCCTGGATTTGTTGATGATCAAGCTAACGAGAAAGGCGAGGAACAGCCTATTAGGCCCGACCAAAGACGAACGCAGACTGATGACAACTTTGGAATTCTCAAGCTAAGGATCCCCCCTGCTTAGGGAAGAATGATCCAAACGCCTACCTTGAATGGGAGAAGAATGTAGAACTTTTCTTCAAGTGTCAAAACTTCACTGAGGAGAGGAAAGTGAAGATACCAGCTACCGAGTTCGAAGAATATGCTATCAACTGGTGGGAACAAGTGTCCAACATATAGATACGCAATGGGCAAAACCAAGTAACTTCTTGGCACGAGATGAAGGAAGTTATGAGAAGATGGTTTTCCCAACACATTACCACAAAGAGTTCCACCAACGGCATAGGAGACTAACTCAAGGTTCTAAAACGTGGAAGTCTACCATCAAGAGAGGGACAGTCTCATGATCAAGGACGAGGTTCAGGAGTCTGAGGAAGCCACTATGGCTCGATTTCAAGGGGGACTCAACCGAGATATTTATGACTGATTGGAGATGTAAGAGTATGATATCATAGAAGGGATACTTCACAAGGCGACCATGATTGAACAGTAAACCAAAACAAGGGGAGTGGGAAGGAATCAGCTTGGTTCCTCGTCAAAACCCACCTATACAAGGATCAGATGCAGCTTAGGCAAAGGAAAGAGGCGAGCAAATCATCTGGAACCAAGGCAACCAGTCTGGATGCTACAGGAAATGGTTTAAGTCTTCTTGCTACTCATTCTGATTTAAAGCAAGCTGCATTCGACCAGCAAAATTTGGTACTACTAATCTTCAGGGAAATGTTAGCTTCAACTTCTAACCAAGACCCGGTCATACTGAGGGAAATTAAGATTCTATTACAGGAATACTTGGATGTGTTTCTAGGAGATAGTCAAGTGGGATTACCACCCATCAGAGGCATAGAGCATCAAATTGATTTTGTTCCTGGAGCTTTTATTTCCAACCTTCAATCTTATAGGACAAATCCTGAAGAAACTAAGGAGCTTCAAAGACAAGTGGATGAACTTTTGAAAAAGGGACACATTAGGGAAAGCATGAGTCCATGTGATGTACATGTCCTTCTTGTGCCTAAAAAGGATGGAAGTTGGCGTATGGGTATGGAATGTCGAGCCATCAACAACATCACTGTGAAATATAGCAATCCCATTCCACGCTTGGATGATATGCTAGACGAGTTACATGGGTCTTGCATCTTCTCCAAGATAGACTTGAAGAGTGGATACCAGCAAATCCAATTGAAAGAAGGAGATGAATGGAAGACTGCATTTAAGACCAAGCATGGTCTATACGAATGGTTTGTCATGCCATTTGGGTTAACCAATGCACCCAATACATTCATGAGGCTCATGAACCATGTTGTAAGGACCTTCATCGCAATTTTTGTGGTCTCTACTTCGATGACATCCTGATTTTCAGCAAGACCATGTAGGAACATGTCGACCATCTGCGAAAATTCCTCAATGTTCTAAGGAAGGAAACCTTGTTTGCTAATTACAAAAAAGTGTTCCTTTGGAACTGACCGTCTTGTCTTCCTTGGTTTTGTGGTCACCTCAAAGGGAATTCAAGTGGATGAAGAACAAGTGCGAGCAATCAAGGAGTGGCCCCTGCCAAAAGCTGTGGGCGAAGTTAGGATTTTCCATGGCCTCGCAGGATTCTTTAGACGGTTTGTAAAGGACTTAAGTTCAATAACAGCTCCTTTGACTGAGGTTATCGAGAAAAGTGTGGGTTTTACCTGGACGAAAGAATATGACCATGCTTTCAAGACACTCAAGGCCAGGCTCACCAATGCTCCCTTGTTGGTATTACCAAACTTCCTCAAGACCTTTGAGATTGAATGTGATGCTTCCGGATTGGGGATTGGGGCAGTATTGATGCGAGAAAAGAGGCAAATTGATTACTTTAAAGAGAAATTTGGGGGGCCATGCCGAATTATCCAACATATGATAAGGAGTTGTACGCGTTGGTTAGGGCTATCCAAACTTGGAAACACTACTTGTGGCCTAAGGAATTTGTGATCCATACGGATCATGAATCACTTAAACATATTAAGGGCCAACAGAACCTCAACAAGAGGCATGCTCGATGGATGGAATTCATTGAAACATTTCCTTATGTCATTCAGTATAAACAAGGCAAAGAGAATGTAGTGGTTGATGCCTTATCACGAAGGTATACTCTACTCTAGACCATGGATGCAAATTTGTTGGGGTTTGGGAAAGTTAAAGGCTACTATACTCAAGATCCTGATTTCAAAGAGACGTACCAAGCTACTCTGAAGCAGGCCAGTCATAAATTCCACCAGATGGATGGGTAACTCTTCCAAAACGATTGTCTCTGTGTGCCATCTTGTTCCTTGAGAAAGATATTTGTGAGAGAAACTCATGGGGGAGGACTCATGGGACATTTAGGTGTGGCCAATACCCTAAATGTTCCACAACAACACTTCTTCTGACCTAAGATGAAGATGGACGTCGAGAGAGTGTGTGTGCGGTGCATGGTCTGCAAGCAGTCCAAGTCTCAAGTCCAACCACACAGTATGTATACTCCTTTACTTGTTCCCATTGAACCTTGGATAAATATATCTATGGAATTTTCTTAGGACTGCCTAGGACTAGGAAAGGAAGGGATATTAAGTCTTGGGAAGATTGCTTGCCACATGTGGAGTTTGCTTATAATCATTATAGGCATTCAACAACCAAGCTATCTCCTTTTTCTTCATCCACTTTTCAGATTGTCGGATTCAACCCTTTGTCTCCATTAGATATGATGACGTTACCTTTCAAAGAAAAAAAAACCTTGTTGGCCGACGAAGAGCCGAGTTTGTTAAGTCTTTGCATGAACAGGTTCAGAGAAACATAGAGGAACGAACAAAAGTGTATGCACACAACGCTAACAAAGGGCGCAAGGAGCTCATTCTCGAACCAGTGGATGAGGTGTGGATCCATATGAGGAAGTAAATGTTCCTATTTGAACGGAAATCCAAACTCTTGCCACACAAAGATGGGCCATTCAAAGTCCTGGAACGGATTAGCAACAATGTATACAAAATTGATCTGCAAGGTAAGTATGCCATTAGTCTGTCCTTCAACGTTTCTGACCTATCTCCTTTTGTTTCAGATGAACTGGATTTGAGGTCATATCCTTTTAAAGGAGGAGGGGATGATGCGGCCGCACATAGCTCAACGGCTAAAAACATGGACGAGGATGGCAAGTACAGTTCGGACACGGACGAATGGCCAAACTAGGAGGATGCAAGCAGTCGAGTGGAATTTGCTGCTGAATCAAATGGACCAAATGAAGACCACAACCACTAAGAACACTACCTTTGTTGACCAACTGAAGCTTAGGAATCTCGGGGACACAAGGAAAACATTTTGGTACGAGTTCAAGTTGGAGTTGGATCAGTCCAGTCTTTGCTCGGTCATGATGGGCTTGGTAAAGACACACTTGTGCATCAAGGAGGTCCTTTAACTCGAGCAAAGCCAGAGCCTTAAAGGAAGCTTTAGGTTTGTTAATCAAGTTAGTGCAATAGGAGGACGAGTTGGTTTATGGCAAGGAGAAGGATTCAAGTGTTTGCTACAACCTTATGGTTGTTCAACAATTAGAATAATTTCGAGTGAAAACACATTAGCTTTAGGATTTGGATTTCATAAACCCATTAGGGGTTAGTTTTAACTTTTCATAAACTCGCTAGGGGTTGGTTTTATCTTTTCCTAAACCCACTAGGGATTGGTTCTATCTTTAGAGTCGGCTAGGGCTTTTGTTGTTTTCAATTAAAGGGAGTTCCCAGCCGTTTAGGCAAGAACCCAGCTTTTAATCAAAAACGCTTTCCAATAACAAAAGTCTCTCACCAGCAAACCTTCCTTGGTGTTCAACTTTCGAGCATTCCATCTTTTTCACCCTGGGAGAAGACTTTCATGCTTACGTGAACTCCATTAAGTACCAAACAAACAAGGTTACACTTGTAAGGTAGCTGACGCAAACAACTCAAGGTATCCATCAACCTTGTGTGAAGAACCATCCCTTGTTCAACGCCTAAAACCCTTGAATCCATCAATCCACAACTACAAACCCCTCTCAGCACACGAGTCTTAGTAATTCTCGTGTCATCACAGCATCTTCAAGATATTAAGTTGATATACACCTATCATAGGTCGTATCAAAGACTTTACTCTTTTTCCCTCATCAAGGTTTTATCCCAAAGGGTTTTCCTTGGTGATTTTTTTAATGAGGAAGCTCTTCATTGTTCCAAGCATCACTTAGGATCACTATAGTCAAGCTTGAGGGGGATGTTAACTTGAATAGACTACAATGAAACTTGTGAGAGATGAGATGGAGCAAAAAAGATAGAGTGTGTCAAGAGATCTTGTACAACAAGTATGGAGAAGGTTGTGGACAGCTTCTGAGAGTACAAGAGACCCTAGAACACCATGAGGAAGATCAAGAAGGACCTTGGGAAGCTGTGGTGAAGAGAATGGATAAAATGGTCGATGTTTGGGTGAGGTGTACGGATGGCCGTACGGACTGTACGGATCGTACGGAACAACCTCGACTTAGAATCAACAATATTTGACCATTTGATGTCTAAATGTGCTTTCAGTCTTGTGAAAGTTTAGGGAATGATATAGAACCCTAAAATGCACAAGACTTGTAACCCAAGGAAGATGAAAGACTTGTGATCCAAGGAATTTTGTGGTTTTTAAAAAAGATCAAAGACTTGGAACTAAAGAGAAGGTTTGCGAGTAAAAAAAAGATGCCTTGGTATATTCGACCAAGGAACCTTCCTGGAAAGAGCTGATGTATGGATAAAGTTATCCATCCGCTCACCAAAGGAAGAAGAGAAGGATGAAGGAGAAGTTTATGGATAAGGTTCCTTATCCACTTGACCAAAAGGAAGAGCAAGCTTTGGACAAGCTGTCCAAAGTGTGTATGCACTCTGAGCCAACTATTTTGAATCACTTTTCTTTGACTTCACATGCTTTTGTCTCTTTTAGGTTTAGAGAAGAAATTCCTCATCACTCTCTCTATATTGAGTCTCTGTCGAGTGTAAATGTTTAAGGGAAAAAGGGGGAAAACCCCTCTTCACTCCCAGAAATGAAATGCTTGTAGTTCTTGAGTCGGAATCCTTCTTTACTCTCTCCCTTTCTTAGTCTTCTTAATCTATCCAAGTCACCTTTAGTCTCTAGTTCTAACACAAGTTAACACAAGAGAAACCAGATCTATTATCATCTTCATTTTGAGTTCATCACTCTCTAAAAGCTTGTTCATCACACATGAACCAATCCACCCTGAAAATCCAACATGGTGCACTTCTTAACAGATAACAAGTTTGATGTAAACTCAATCATATAAAAAGCTCTATATTCTTTATCAAACAATTTTAACTTGCCTATACCCTTATTGAAATCCTATCACCATTAGCAATTATAACGTGTGCATGAGCAGGTATATGTCTTTAATAAGACCAGTATCACCAATCATATGGTTTGATGCACTTGAATCAACTATCAATGGTTAGACATGCTACAAGCACTATGAGATAGACCAGCAATCCTAGAGTGAGTATATGCATCAGTTTGATCATGAAAACTAGCAACCTTAGATGCACCAAATGAGTACCCCATGAAATTACCAAACGTGTTACCACTGTCTTTGATCATTTTGATGAGAGCATCCATTTTTTATCGGCGGAAGAACTCATGCTCATTTTGGCGGTTGGTTTGTTGGGCAGTGTAAGTCACCAATGCCTTTTCTCACACCTTCACGTCCTTCAGTGTCTTGTGCTCGGTTTGATGGCCCAGCTCCACTCATCCCATGCTGATAACTTCCACCATAGCTCACATTCGCCTTTCATCACTGTCCTTCATGAACTTGGTTGGTTTGAGATGTGGGTGAAGGATCCAGCACTGGTGCTTCTTGTGACCTTGTCTCTTGCAATGATCACAGTTCCCATTAAACCTCCTATCTTCATACTTGTTCAACTGGTCGGCCTGAGGCACCTCGGCTTGATTAGCTAAGGTAAGCTCCCCTTTTCCTCAAAAGAGTCCCAATGACCCTTGTTCCTTCTGGATCTGTGTGAAGACTTCTTCCAGGGTGGGTAACTTCTCAACTCGCAAGATATGTTTCACCAGGTCATTGTAGGTGGAGTTAAGGGTGAGCTACAAGCCAAAGAATTTATCTTGCTCACACCTTTCATTGAGCTCATCTGGACTGGTTGTACTCGGCCTCAACATCTCAAGCTCCGACCACAAAACTCTAAACATTCAAAATGCTTGGTGAATTCCATATCTTCTTGTGGTAAGCTATTGATAGCTGGTTTGGTCTCAAAAACACGAGTAAGGTTTGAGGTGTTCCCATACACCTTCTGGAGTGTATCATAGGTATTTTTCCTTCTCATATTAATTGTATTCCTCTAAGATCGACGGTTCAAGAGCTTTGTAGGATAGACATCACCAGATTGTCTTCCTATATCCACTTCACTTCGTCACACACGACAATCTCCTTGTCGCCTTCATGAGTAATGAGTTTTGGAGCTTCATCAACGATGATGTGGTTCCATAAAACCTTACTCCCCACTGCTGTCTTCACCACACGATACCATAGGATATAGTTTCCTCCGTTGAGAGTCACTGGAATCGCCATAGTCTTTGTACCCTCCATCTTGAATCTTCACAGATTGAAAAAGTGTTATTGAGTGTTCTTCAATAAGAGACGAAATCAAAACCCAGATTCAAGTGGACCTGGCTCTGATACCATGAAAACTAAAGAAGAATATGAGTTTATACAAGTAAGGGAGACTTTGAGAGAGACTAAAAGAAATTTGGGAGAGATTTAAAGACTAAAGGTCGAGACTTTCTAAGAAACTATTTCTTAATCCTCAAGCACACTAGAGAGAAAAGAAAGAGACTCGAAATACTTGCTTGATTGATTAATGAGTGAGGTTACAAATATATAGAAGACGTTATCGGTATGCTTAATGGATACAAGATAAGGTTTCAACACAAAGCATGTGGAGTCAAGGTCTCGGGCGCACCTGATTTAAAATACATGGACCAGAAGTTTCACACGTGTGATTCCTTTGGCATTTTGACTAGATGCTCTTGGCCAGCCTGTCCATCCGTTGACTAATCTTATCCTTAAGGTTCAGTGCATCTAGACAAAAGGAAGAGTGGAGGAAGAGCTTATCCGCGGGAAGGTAACTTCCCTGGTTTTACTTGGATTAACTTTGCTCTACCCAAATTTACTTTGGTCGACCTAAGACTGTATGACCAACTTTTACAGCCTTGTACGGACTTGTATGGACACCTCCATTTCACTTCCTCTTCATTTCCTCAGTATCCTGCAACCTACATCCATATTTTATAACCTCATCTCTTATTTGGTTCAACATTCATCACTGCCTTTGAAGGCTTGTTCATCACCCACAAACCAAACCTCAGGAAAATCTAACATGGTATCAAAGCCAGGTTCGCAAGAGCTTGGTTCCTAGCTTCCGCAAGATCAAAGATGAAAACTAGAATATAATCTGATTTTAGACTAGTAGAAAAGAGTTTGAGAGAGACTAGATGAGATTTGAGAGAGATTTGACACTAAAGGTCGAGATTTTAAAGAACCCATTTATGGAAATGAAGAACACTTGAGAGAAACTAAGAAAGACTCGAAAAGAATGCTTGGTCGATTAATGAGTGAGGTTTCAAATATATATAGAAGGTTATGGCTGAGCTTAACGGATACAAGATAAGGTTTCAACACAGAGCATGTGAAATCAATGTCTTGGGCGCGCCTAATTTAAAATGTATGGACCAGAACCTTCACACGCGGGATTCCTTTAGCATCTTGGCTAGATGCTCTTGGCCAGCCTGTCTATCTGCGATCTAACCTTATCCTTTAGGCTCAGTGAATCTGGATGAGGGGAAGAGTCGAGGAAGAACTGATACGAGTGAAGGTAACTTCTTTTGATTTACCCGGATTAACTTTGGTCGATGCCTTTTTACTTTGCTCGACCCAAAGCTGTACGACCTACTTGTACGGACTTGTACGTACACCTCCCTTTCTGTTCCTCCTCGTTTTCTCAGAATTCTTAAACCTTCATCAATAGTTTATAGCCTCATCTCATATGCGGTTCAACACTCCCCCCTCAAGCTTTACCAAGGGAACCGGTCAAGCTTGGATGTCATGAGATCTTCCTCATTAAAAATCTTACCAAGGAAAACCCTCCTAGGGCTACAACCTTGGCTAGGAAAAGAGTAAAGACCCATGAAAAAAGGGACTAGTTGCGCCTAGTAACACCAAGTTTGAAACAATGTGGATTGCGGCTTGATTGTCACAATGAATGGTCATTGGTGTGGGCTGGTCTATCTCCAAATGCTTCAATAAGCCCTTTATCCAAACCAGCTCATTGGCAAGCTTCAACATGGCTCTATATTCAGCGTCAGCACTCAAACAGAACACAACCTTCTGCTTCTTCCTCTTCCAAGTAACCAAGTTCCCACCAATGAAAGTGCAATAGCCAATGGTTAACTTCCTATATGCTCTATCTTCAGCCCAATCCGCATTACAATATCCTACCACTTCTATGCTCTTGTTGCACTCCGTTCACATATCTTGTTCTTGAGAGCCATTCAAGTACATCAGGATCCTGCTCACCATGTTCCAATGGGGCTCCTTTGGTCCTTGCATATGTTGACTCACATGATTCACAACAAAACATAAGTCAGGACGTGTAATGGTTAAGTAGATTAACTTACCAACAAGCTTTATGCAAAGCTTGGCATCATCAAATGGTTGGCTCTCTTCAAACTCCCCCTCACGTGGAACCTTATATCCATCTTCCAAACGTGTCTTCACTGTTTCCCCACCAAGTTTACCTGCATCTCTCAAAAGATCAAGTGTATATTTCCTTTGGGATAGAAACAAACTTTCATTGGATCTATATATCTCAATTCCAAGGAAGTATTTCATTTCACCCAAGTCTTTAATCTTTAAAACATATTTTAAGAAGTCCTTGGTAGATTGAATTCCAACCTTGTCACTTACTGTGATGATGATATCATAAACATACACAAGAAGGACTACAATACCTGATGAAGTGGTCAAGGTGAAGAGGGTGTGGTTGAGTTCTGACTTCTTGAAGCCTTTCACATTCAGAGTTGTGCTCAGCTTGGTGTACCATTCTTTAGGTGACTGTTTGAGACCATATATGGCCTTCTTCAGCCCCAACACATTTCCCTCCTTAACTAAGTGCTCAAGACCAGGAGGGGGATGCATATAGACCTCGTCTTCAAGCTCTCCTTGCAAGAATGCATTCTTCACATCCATTAGCCAAAGACCCCATTCCAGGTTCACATCCAAAGATAACACTATTCTGATTGTATGGAGCTTGGCAAATGAAGCAAATGTATCTATGTAGTCCTCTCCATATGTTTTATTAAATCCCCTTGCCACTAGCCTAGTCTTCTTCCTATCAATCTTCCCATTTGCAAGATACTTGATAGTAAATATCCATCTGCTGGAAACAAACTTCTTCCCCTTTGGCAATTTACTCTCATACCAAGTGTTATTTTTCATCATTGCATCCGCTTTAACACCAACTGATTCCCTCCATTCGTTGTCTTGCATGGCTTCTTCATAAAATCTTGGTAACTTACTTCTATCGATTCTGATTATGAAAGCACAATGTTCTTCACGGTAATGAGCAAATGAACAAACAACTTAGGCAGGATGCTCAACTGTTCTTGAGTGTTCTTCAGGCCGTACAGGCCGTACGATCCGTACAAGTCTGGGTCGACCAAAACAATAAACCAAGGTAAAAATCTCATCCGGGTAAAACAAGAGTTACCCGACAACTTACCTTAGGAGTTACCCTTATACATTCGTTGGAAAGGAAGGATAAGTCTCACGTGGACAGCCTGGCACGAGCTGGAAAGGATCAGATTCTTATCAAAGATGCTGATACCATTTACATGGCCAATATTGCCCAGTTTGAATCAGGCGCTCCTTCCCTTGACTAGAGCCACATGTTTCTCTTCCTTTAGTCTCTGTAAACCCATTGTATGACTCTCTATATATTTGTGTCAAGTATCAATAAGAAAGGCAGATAGTTTCTCTGTTTTCAGTCTTAAAATGTCCTTCATCAATCTCCCTTATCCTTAGTCTCAAATCGATTCTAATATCTTCTAAATCACTTTCTGGTTACTTTTCTATCAATATATCAAAAGATCTTATGGTATCAGAGCCAGGTTCGTGATAATCTAGGTATGTGTTCATCATTTGAAGAAATTCAAGGTCTAAGCTTTTTGAAAATCCAAGGTGGTTCTTTGTAAATCCGAGTAGAAGACTAAAGATTGAACCTTGTGTGTTGCGAAATCTTGAGTTCATTCAAGTTAATCCTTGCCAAGACTTATCCTTTCTACACTTTTATGGATTCAATTTAGTTCAAAGTCCAAGATCTCATCTTTACCAAGCTTTTGAAGTCAAGTTGTTTGAAGATGGAGAGTGTTAACATCAATGTTCTTGTTACTCTGAAGGGGAGTACTATCTGTTGTGGTCTCACCTAGTGAAGACTGATGTGGGAAGTAAGGGTTTATGGAATCATATCACATCTGGTGATATTCCAAGGCTCATTACTCAGGAAGGTGACACTGAAGGTGTTACAAGTGAAGTGGAGAAGTGGCAGCAAAAGGATATGCTGGTAATGTCACTTCTTCAGAGATCCCTTGAGACTTCAATCCTGGAGGCTTATAGCTATTGTGAAACCGCAAAACATCTTTGGGAAACCTTGAATAAGGTGTATGGAAACATTTCGAACTTGAGCAGTGGGTGTTTGAAGTGAAGAGAGCAATCAATGGGCTGGTCTAAGAAAAAATGGAGTTCACTAAGAACCTTGGAAGGTTCCAAGCACTGTGGTCAGAGATCGAGATGATGAGGCCAAGCACGGTTGATCCAGATGAGCCGAATGAGAGGCGTGAGAAAAAAAATTCCAAAAGGACTCTTACTTATCCTAAATCCAGCTTAGAACAGCTTCATCAAGAAAATCTTGAGAGCTGAGAACATCTCTGGAGTATGTTTGTGGTCAGATACAGAAGGAACAAGGTTCTATTGGGCTATTTTGAGGTTTGAGAGAAGATCTATGGATTAATGAACACTTGATATAGGCACGGATGGCATCTTTATCAAGCTGGCCTTGTAGGATGGATGGATCAAGGACTGGTGAGTGATTTGGATGGGAATGGAATGAGACTTGGGATGGTGATGGAACGAGTGGATAGATCTGGTTGCTTGATGCTGGAATGAGAAC
>CAJHQP010001794.1:0-102596 GCA_905132765.1 Moricandia arvensis
TACCCCGCACCATGTCGCCATAGGCGACATCAACTCCTACGATTCATGTCGCCACTAGGTGACACTTGCTTCTATTCTCGTCTTGCCCTCATAGTCTCTTCTGACTCTTCACCAAAATGATCCTGTTTTGTCTCGATTGATTTACCGTTGAAATTTTACGATAAATAGCAATGATTGTTTTCTCGTAAAATTTTGAATCGATCATATAAACCATAATGGGTTAGCTTGACACACCACGGTTATTGGATTATACGATTAGTTTTTATTATCTCATGAAACTAGTGGTATGGGACCCAACAATCGTATGGAAAGGTGATTTATCCAAAAGAATGTAAAAACGATAAGGCAAAAACAGCCCTAGAAGGTATGACATGTGCCAAAAGCTCACTTGCAACTTAGATGAGATGAGCCCAAACTACAATGATAGTTTATTTAATTTTTTAGAAGATAATAGAAAGTAAGATAAGGTCAAGTTTTCAAGATAATCATGAAGATCGAGAGGACAGGAAGATTTCTGAAAGAGATAGGCTCGAATCAAGGGAAAAACAGTGACTGAACTAGGAGGCATATATAAGGAGAGCCAAGGCAAGGAGTGGAGGAGACAGAACTTCTTAGAAACTATCAGTTTAGAGAAAATTTAGGCAATTATCAACTTTGTTAGTGAGCTGCGACTCAACTAGGTTCGATGTTTAGGTGGTTAGAACTATAGATCTCACTGACAGCTCTTGAAGTCAAGGCTTTTAGGATCTGTTGTACGATCGCTACGCTCAGACACAGATTCAGAATAAGAACTTCCTTACTTTGCTCTCTTTTCAATTTATTATACTTTGTTTGTTTCGTATTTTTGATCACTTGTTGTTGGCTCAGCATAAATCCGCGACCTCAAGTAAAGTTTAAGTTTCTTGAATTTCCTCCAAATACGGAAATTGACGGTGCAGATTTTGGTTCGCACATTTTGGCGCTAGAAGGAATAGGGGGGGGAGGGTAAGGATCAATATAACTCACAGCCGTCAATTATGGCTACAGACGCTCATAACAATCAACTACCTCGCCGATGGCAACATCGACGACAATAGTTGAAAACACTCCAGCAGGAAACATCTCTGCGGTCAATGCTGATGCTAACACCACGGCTTTCCAGGACAATAAGAAGATGTTATCTCCTCTAGAAAAGAAGTCGGAAGAACAAGATAAGCTCACGAGTTCTCTCTTTAAACATGTCGAAACCCAAACAGCAAGAACCAAAGCTATTTTCCCGAGCGGAACTAGGAGAGTCCGCAGCGGAAGAAGGCTTAACCTCACAATTCCATTGGATAAGGCCACAAACGCGCCGATAAAACTGTAACAGCCCTCCCCGTGGACCAGCTGGCGCTGCAGAGCATCGACCCTAACCCCTCGCTTGTGATACAACCTGCCCGAATTCACTCATAGGCCTTGGCTCACAAATAGGTTATTGGTGAGGTTCGAACCCAGGACCTCACCCTTTAACAACTCTCCCACAGAGAAGTTGTCACCAATTGATTGGACTGGTTCCATCTTTGTACGGGTCTCATTATTCTTAATGGAAGAAATCCAATTAGTCGTCTATTGAAAAGAGTTCATCGTGGTACGTCTCTTATCGAAGTAATTCATTTAGTCATTTTATCGACCATAATTATCGAAGTACGTCTTTAATCGAAGTAATCCGTTAGTCGTTTATTAACAAGACTTATCAAAGTACATTTTTAATCAAAGTAATCCGTTTAGTCGTTTATCAACCAGAATTATCGAAGTACATTTTTAATCGAAGTAATCCGTTTAGTCGTTTATCGACCAAAATTATCGAAGTAATCCGTTTGGCCAATATTCCGACTGTAGGATTCGAAGGGAATAATGGTTCTCGTTCCGCGTTTGAAGTAATTTGTCAGCTTCCGGTTGGCCCAAACCTGCCAAGAAATTTTCAAAGGGAATGGTAATTATTCCCTGACCGTTGATCAGTGTGATACGGTCTTTGCCCTCGGATACGTGTCCTGATCAGGACGTATTCCTTTGGGCGGGTGTGAATGCTCGTATACGATCTGGAACCTGGTGAATTTGGTCCTGCTTGGTCGTCAGCATTGTTGTGACGAGTAAAAGTGACTCTTATGAGAGAAGCATTTACTCGTTTTGTCGGATCGTCTCCAAGTTTTTCTTTAAAGGGATTAGGTGGTGGTTATAGCTGGAACCCAGAAGAGGGGCTGCCTACGTACCCTGGTAGGGGATCAAGCATTTCGTAGTTCGTTTTCGGCCGAGTAAAAGTGGCCTTGTGGGCGCATTTACTCGTTTTTATTTGTCAGGTAAAAGTGAACTTGCGGGCTCATTTACTCATTTTTTTTGTCTGGTAAAAGTTGCCTTGCAGGCGCATTTACTCGTTTTTTTTCTTGTTGGTAAAAGTGACCTTGCGGGCGCATTTACTCGTTATTTTTTGTCGGTAAAAGTGGCCTTGCTGGCGCATTTACTCGTTTTTTTTAGACGTAATACTTCTTAAGGTTTTTTGAGTTCCATGCACGTGGCACGAGGTCGCCTTTTGATGTTTCCAATCGATACACACCGGGTTGGATGACTTCAATAATCTTGTAGGGGCCTTCCCATTTCGTCCCTAGCTTGCCTGCCTTCCATTCCTTAGTGTTTTTGAATACCTTTCGTAGGACCAGATCGTCGAGATCGAGGGGACGCGACTTAACACGTTTATTGTAATACTTTCTATCTGATGCTGGTAGTTTTGGATTCGCAGGAGAGCTTGATCTCTCTTTTCTTCGATTTGGTCCAGAGCGTCCATCAGCATGTCGCGATTGAGAGTATCGTGGTGTGGAATTTTACTGCACCTTAGGGCTTGTAAGGTTCCCTTCGGCCGGTGCCATTGCTTCGACCCCATATGCTAAGGAGAAAGGTGTGGATTTCATCGCACCCCGGGGTGTTGTCCGATGTGACCATAGAACTCCGTCGAGTTCGTCGGCCCAGGCTCCATTCTTTAAGTCGAGGCATTTCTTGGTGCCATCGATGATCAGTTTTATTCGAAGATTCAGCCTGGCCGTTACCCTGCGGATGTCGGGGGTGTCGATGAACTAAAGCGGATTAGCCATTGTTCGCAGAAGCTCTTGACATTCCCCGACATGAATTGAGTGCCGTTATCGCTGACGATTTCATACGGCAAACCGTGTCGGCAGATGATGTTTTCTAACGAAACGTTGGACTTCCTTGTTGGTAACTTGGACGCAGGCTTCCGCTTCTACCCATTTTGTGAGTAGTCGGTTAGGACTAGGACAAATCGTCTTTGTCGGGAGATGGGAAGGGGTCCGATGATATCCATCCCCATCGCATGAATGGGTAGGGAGCTGTGGTCGTCCGTAGCCAGTTTCGGTCGGGTGATGGATGTTGGGGGCATGTCGTTGACAATATCGCAACGCCGTGCATATTCTTCGCAATCATTGTTCATTCTCGGCCAGTAGAAACGAAGGCTCTTAACTTGAGGGCTAGGGCCCTTCCTCCTGAATGATTACTGGCAACGCCGTCGTGCGTTTTGGCCATTACTAGTCGGATTGCATCGCCAGCGATGCATTTGAGCAGCACCTTTTTTGCGGTCCATCGATGTAATTCCCCGTCAATGATGATGTAATGTGCACTACGCGCTTTAAGTAGTCTAGCCGCCACTTCTCCCGCGGGCAGCGAGTTATGTGCAAGGTAATCGATGAATTCGGTCCTCCAGTCGAGGCTGGGCTGTTACTTGATTTTGCTTGGTAGTCGGGTTATGATCGTCATCAGAGGCTTCGGCAATCGAGGTGACCAGGGGATGTCCTTCGTTGGGCAGGTTGATACTCGGTCTCTCTATACGGTGAATTGGGATTGTGCGCTTAACTTGATTGCAAAGTTTGCTTCCTAAGGCAGTGGAGGGCGTCTGCGCATACGTTCTCCCCCCGAGGGATCTTGTAAGCTCGAAGAATTCAAAATCATTAGCGAGTGACTGGAGCACTTTGAGATAGGTGTCCATTCGCTGGTTGTGTGCGTCGTAGTCGCCGTTGAACTGGCTTGTGACGATTTGGGAGTCGCAATAGGCGCTTAGTTGCTTGGCTTTCAAAGCTTTGGCTAGTCGAAGTCCGGCGATGAGGGATTCGTATTCAGCTTTGGTGTTAAAAGCGGCGAAATCGAACGCAAAAGACTGTCTAATCAGTTCGCCGGTGGGCGACTGAAGCTGCACCCCAGCTTCGGATTCTTTGATGGTGGAAGAGCCATCGACATGCAAGATCCAGTTGTTTTTCGGGAGAGCTAGGTCTTGCTCGAGCTCTGGTGATTTGGCAGCGGTTCGGTTCGTGTAAAGGATATCGTACTGGCTGAGCTTAATCGCCCATTTAGATAAACGAACAGATCGGTTAGTATTCTGCATGATGGTACGCAATGGTGGTTCGTCAGTATTTTAATCGAATGAGATTGAAAGTACGGCCGGAGTTTCCTTGAGGAGACGACGATGGCGAGAGCCCAATTTTTCCAAGGTGGGATAGCGAGTTCCGGGTCAGTCATACGCTTACTTGTGTAGAAGATAGGTTGTTGTTCGACGCGTTCAATCCGTACGAGGCTGCCTACTGACAGCTGTCGGAGATACAGCGACGTAAAGTGCAAGGGTATCACCATTCTCGGGCTTAGATAGTATGGGGGGAGAGGTTAGATATTGTTTCAGCTGAGTGAACGCTTCTTCGCATTTCTCATCCCAGGCGAATTTTTTGTTGCCTCGCAACTGGTCATAAAATGGGAGGCACTTGTCAGTGGACGAGATATGAATCGGTTTAGCACCGCAATCCTACCGGTTAACCGCTGAACTTCCTTGCTATTTTTTTCGGGCTAGGAAGGTCGAGTATAGCGGAAATCTGTTTTGGATTGGCCTCGATTCCTCTCTACGTTACGATGTAGCTGAGGATTCTTCTTACATCACCCCAAAGGTACATTTAGTTGGGTTCAGTTTCATGCCGTACTCATTGAGCGTTTTGAAGCAGTCCTCTAAGTGTTGCAGGTGATCTGCCGCGTGGAGTGATTTTACTAACATATCGTCGATGTATACTTCCATCGAAGTTCCCAATCTGTCGGCAAACATCCTGTTTACGAGCCTTTGGTAGGTTGCGCTGGTGTTCTTTAGCCCAAAAGACATCACTTTATAACAGTATGTCCCTCTGTCGGTGATAAATGCTGTTTTCTCGCTGTCGTCTGGGTGCATCATTATTTAGTTATAACTAGAGAAGGCGTCCATGAAAGTGAGGAGTTCGTTTCCAGCGGTTGACTCGATTAGTCTGTCGATATGGGGAAGCAGGTAACTATCTTTTGGGCAAGCCTTGTTAAGGTCCGTAAAGTCGACACAGACGCGCCATTTGCCATTATTTTTCTTGACCACGACTGGGTTTGCCAGCCATTCAGGGTATCATACCTCGGTGATTGAACCGGCTGCAAGTAGTTGTTCTACTTGTCGTTTACCACCTTTGACCTTTCAGGACCAAGCTTAAGTCTTTTTTTGTCGGATCGACTTAAAAGTAGGATCTACATTTAGCTTGTGCGTGATGATAGTTGGGTTGATGCCCCGCATGTCTGTAGTTTTCCAGGCGAAGGTTGAGGAGTTTTGTTTGAGGAATTCGACGATTTGTCTTTGCATATCGTCGGGGAGGTTAGCACCGATCCGGATGACTTTGCTCGGGTCGGTACCGTCGATGGTGAGTTCTGTGATCTCTTCCTTTTGCGGATATGAAAGATTGGTTTGCGTCCACCGACTGGTTTGTCGGGAGATTGAATTGACGTGAGATAGTGACCGTTGAAGTTTGACTGTAGCGATCAGGAGGTCTCGTGCGGCTTGTTGGTCTCCTCGCAACGTATGAATTTGTCCGTCTGGTCTGGGGAATTTAATGCATTGATGGTAAGTCGACGTGACTTCCGCATTGAGTGTATCCACGGAGTTCCGAGGATAGCATTGTATTGGGCTTCCAGGCTTATAACCAAGAATTTGACCGTACGGGCGATCCCACATGCGTAAACCGGTAAGCGTATTGTTCCAATCATTAACTCGAAAGACCCGTTGAAACCGCGTGAGAGATCGAGAAGATGGTTTCATGTCGCGTAAGTCAATCCCCATTTTTCGAGGGTGTTGTGGAAGATAAGGTCAACTGAACTACCGGTGTCAATCAACACCTTGGTAACGTCGCATGTGGTGGATCCCGAGTTCTACGAGAGTGGGTCGTTATGGGGCGTATGGACACCGATGGCATCGGCATCTGAGAAAGTGATTGGTGGATCATTCTTGGGTTGCACGGGCCATTCCTGAGAAGTTACCGCCTGCCGACGATAGTCTTTAACCGATCGTACGGAGTCTCCGCAAGGAGGCAAGCCACCCATAATTACGTTGGGTAGTGACTGACAGTCATTTCGTTTCTCCTGTATTAGAGTCCTGAGGTCGCTGGTTGTTGGAGCTGAATTTTGTGCAGTGGGAGGTTTGACGTGCTGGAGGTTTTCTCGTAAGTCACCGCTTTTCCGTCGGTTAAGGCTTCCACGGAGGTCATCCTTATTGGCACAGGTCTGTGGCGGGAGACTGCGTATGCGTGTCGGAGGATATGGATGTAAGAACGTGTTGCTTGCTTCTGGACTCGTCGAGGAATGTTCAGAGATCAGGGGTTCTGCTTGGGGGATCTTCATTGATAGTCGACTTACGCTTTAACTGGAGGCAGAGGTCGTTGCTTTGGCAACGTGTTGCCAGTTGCGCGTCAGTCGTGTGCACAGATCGTTACTTTGTTTCGGATGAGTCTCCTGGTCTGGCCAAGATTACGTCAACGCGCCGGCGGTTTCTTGGTTTCTCCTCAACGGCTGATGTATCGGCTTTTTCTCGCTCGACCAGTGGAATGGCTTTTCCCTTATCGCGAGGTCGCCCTACGAGTTTTGCCGTGAGGTCAGTGAGCCTTTTTCTCCTTTGTTTTACTCCAGCTTTTATTGTTGTTAGGTCTCTGTTTCGGCGGATTGATTTTTGCGTTCCCATTGCTGAAGGATGCGAGCAATGCTTCGTGAAGCTACTTGCAATCTTTGGTATCGTTACCCCTGGTCTTGTGGTATTCGCAATATTTGGTTAGGTCGAGCTGGTTGGAAGACATGGAAGGGGCTTGGGATTTACTGTCTTGTTCTCGCTCCGAGTGATTCCTACCTTTTTCTCGGACGATGACGGTAGAGGATGGTAGGTTATCCTCGTCGACTACGTATACGAAGCCTTTTTACGATCATTTATCTCAGTGGAGGCATGTTGGCGTGGCTCTTGCCGCGCGTCAACCGTTCTTGGCGGTGCTTGTTTTCATGCGTTTTGCTTGCTAAGGATCGCTCGAGTGTCTTCTTCCATACGAATGAAATTGTTGGACCGAGCGATGGAGTCTTGTAGGGAAGTTGTCGGATGTCGATATAAGTCGTCGCAAAACTTTGAGTGGACCCATAGGGTATTCATCAAGGCGTCCACGGCGATATTATTGGGTATGTTAACGGTTGAAACGACTGCTTTGAATTTGTCCATCAAGTCGCAGAGGCTTTGAGTCGAAGATTGAGATATTTTCCATAAGTCGGAAGCGGTCGCTCCTTGTCGAGTAAACATTATGTAATGTTTCAAAAAAGCCGCCGAAAGATCACAAAAGCTGTCGACGGAGTTTTCTGGAAGGCGTGAGAACCATGTCAGTGCCGGTCCGGTGAGGCTTTCGACAAACAGTTGAAAAAAGCCGGCCTCTTTTTCTTTGTCGGCGAAGTTTGCCCTTCCCATTGCTATGTTGAAAGCCGTCATGTGGTCCGTAGGGTCTGAATCGCCGGAGTAAGAAGGTAGGCAGAACTATTTCGTTGAGCGAAGTTGCACGTCGCTAATGCAGCGAAAGAACATCGTACGGGACGTTGCGGTGAGGACCCGGTCTATTTAGGGGCGGAACTCGTGATGTGATGGATCTTCAAGCTTATTTCGGAGAGGGAGAGTTTAAGGGCTGTGATTTTGCGAACTGTGGCTAGGTCTGACCCTCCTTGATTCTGGATCTCGGTCGTAAGCAAGGGGTCAAGGACGTCGGGATGTTTCTTCTGGGCTTCGGCCTCTGGGTTAGTGTGGAACAGCTGACGATGTACCGTTAGAGGGTTACTTGGTATGCCGGAGGGAAGAGCGAGAGTGGCCACTAGCGCGGCCAGTTGTGTGTTTGTGGCTTTTTGAACTCTTCCTATTGCGCGAGGCGCGCCATAACGGTGTCCTTGAACGCCATTGATGTTTGTGGCGCGGTGTCGAGAGTGGGCTCCTGTTCGTTTCGGGAGGTGGAACTTGGGTGAGTCATTCGAACAGAGTGTGCTTTGAGAGCTAGCCCCACGGTCGGCGCCAATTGTTTGAACCGAGTTTCAGACAATACGACTGAAAACTCGTCGGTGGGTTTGTCACAAGAGAATTTTATTTATGTCGAACATATGTGTTACAAGAGAAAGTGACTAGTGCTCTATAAAGAACTGCCCCGTTTAAGTTGGTCATCCTACCTCCTTTTATACCTGTTTTAGGGTTCCCTAATTGCACCAATCCTTGTTGGGCCTTTTACTCGTCGGCCAAACGTCCAGGCCAAGGAAACAAGTCTCCAAGCCACCCATTCCTGGTCGTCCCAACAAGCCGGCTCGGGACAGGCTTTCTCGGCTAAAAGTACACAGCAGGCGAGCTGTCCATAGTTAATGTTGAGCCAAGCTGATCGATAGCCCCTTGATGGGCCAAGCCAAGTACATACAGTCCATCTTGCCATCTTATTTTCAATTTATTCTTTGTTTTCTCTTTTTTTTTTGACGAAGTGTTGGCGAATAGTGGGGTCATTGGTAATGTACCTACCCCTTTCTTCCAACAATGTGTGATTATTCCTTTGAATTAGAATAGTGGGGTCATCGGTAATGTACCTACCCCTTTCTTCCAACAATGTGTGATTATTCCTTTGAATTAGAATAGTGGGGTCATCGGTAATGTACCTACCCCTTTCTTCCAACAATGTGTGATTATTCCTTTGAATTAGAATAGTGGGGTCATCGGTAATGTACCTACCCCTCTGCATCTCAGGAAATCATCTCAGTCTTTTCTTTCTTTCCTTTTATAGATACCGAAGAGAGCGAGGAAAGGAATCAGAAGCACACAGACTTTTACCTTCTAGACCTGCATGAGGAATCCGATCCAATGTATGCCAAACCCAAAGCAAGCAAATAAGTAAGTATTAGGTTGGAGGTTTCTAAGCAAATGTGATATAATGGCATCCACTTTAGTATCTATAGTACTCTCTGCTAGCAACAAGACTAAGAATGCTGCTATAGAGTGGTTAGTGAACAAGTAAAAATATAAATCGGATCATAATCCCCTTCTTGACTCAATAATTTTTTTGAAAAACTTATAAAGATACAACAAAATAAAAGCTCAAAACAATAAATAGCATCAACGAACCACCCCATACTTAAATAACATTACCCCCTGTGTCATCCCATCCTGGTTTGGTTAGGATAAATAAATCATAAGAAAAAATTGAACAAAGAAAAACGATATACCTGCTTTGTGATGGTGACCGACGGTCGACAAATTTAAGTGGCGATCGATCGATGCTCGGTTTGTTCTATCGATTGACATTGATCAGGTGTCTGTCGATGCTGTGCAGATTATCTTCCTCGGGTCCCTTTTTACCTGAAATAAAGCAAAACGTATAATCAGTAATAATTTAAAGTAAAACAAAATTTAAAACTTACAAACAGTGGGTTGCCTCCCACTCAGTGCTTGGTTATAGTCTTTAGCTTGACGTTTTGGAACTCTGATTCAGTCCTGATGAGATTCAGAAATTTCTCCAATACAATTCCCAATGTCCAATCTTCAGTTTTGTCACACTTTTTGTGAAAGCCTCCATAGACTCTTATCTTTTGTTTATCATCTCAGCAATAAGGAGTGCTCAAAGCATTGCAAACAGCTATGCAAAGCATCTGCTGCGCACTCTGTATTTCCTGACACAATCTGAGAAGTAGGGAATCAATGACAACTGAGGACCGCCCTTGATCCTTTTACTCTTCTTCCAATTCCTTCTCTTCATTCTATTATTTCCCCCCCAGACTTGGCTGTTACTGTCTCTGCATGTTTAGATACCCAAGGGGTGTCGATCGTTACAGAGAGTGTAGTGTCGACCGATGCTTCTTCTGTTAGGCCTTTTTCGATGTGACTTCTATATCTCAAGCCTCTCTGAGAAGATACTGCGTGTAGAGGATCATCAAACACCTCACTGTAAGAACTCAAATCCACATTCCTATCAGGTGGAATAAGAAATTCAATTCCATAAACAGCCCAAGGAACCACAAACTTCACAGGGTCATGTACCATTTTCACTCTTTTGTGAAAACCAGCAGCTCCTTTCTCGCAGATGGGTGGTCTCAGATGTTCGTTGACAGTAAGGTATGAGGCCTCAGACTTGTGCATTCTCTCCTCAACTGGTTCTGCTTCAATCATGTAACCTTGCTGTTCATTCAATGATGAGTGTCGATCGATATCAGGTAGCTGTTGATCGATATCAGGTGGCTGGTGTCGATCGATGTCAGGTGGGTAGTGTCGATCGATGTCAGGTGGGTCGTGTCGATCGATGTCAGCTTTCAGTCAACTCTCCCGATCAAAAATTTAAAGCCATTCTTCTAACTCCAAGAAGTCTTCCATAGTGATCTCTTTACTCGGATCCAAATCTGAAATTTGAGGCAGTTCTTCATCCTCTAGCTCCAAGAAATCTTCCACGGTGATCTCTCTGTCTTTATCTAGGAAAGATAACAACTTGATACATCTGTGCTCTTTAGTATCGAGTTCGTAATGTCTTGAGGACAACTCGATCTTTCTTGGATTTCAAGTGGCATCGACTGACAGCAGTGGTTAGTGTGGAACGATGCTGAGGCCGAGGTATTTGTGTCGATTGATGCTAAGGTCGGATCACTAATATCAACTACTTCTTCTCTGCTATGTTCTCCCGATCCATGTTGCTCATCATTCTCTACCATATATATCTCAGCATAGATTCGATCTCGATCTATAGATTTTCTTCTGCATCATAGAGATAGTTGTTGAGGAAGACGTTCGTGATGTCATTCCAGGTAGTGAGAGATTCAGGTGACAATTTCTTGAACCAACGTGCTGCTTCTCCAGCAAGAGAGTATGGGAATAACTTGTAGAAGTAGTAGCCTTCAGAAACTCCATTTCACTTAATGATCAACGCTAGATCTTCGAATGTTTCGAGGTGGTTAACCATTCATGAGGAAGAATATTAAAGGGATGCTGACCCCCAAGAGAGATATATGCAGCTTTCAGATCAAAATCATTCCTATGGAGTGTAGAACGACGCATCGCACACCTGTTAGCGTAGAACTCTTCAAGACTGTTTTAGTCTCTAAGTGCTTTTTTTTTGTTCAGTCCTAGCATTCACAGCAACATTAGTAGCATCAAAGATTGCAGTCCCATGTGCATAAATCAAATGTCCTGCATTGTTGCGAGCGCGACCTTCTCCGTCTCTTAAAACCCCATTATTGTCAAAGCTCAGTATTAGTATATCGACCTTCTCTATCTTCCCACAAGTAGTGTTGATCGATACTGAGGAGTTGGGGTCGATCGATGATTTGTTCATGCTGCCTATCGCTGTTGCTTGGAGGGTGTCGATCGATACTTCCCTCGTAAACTTACGGATCGTGCATAAACCAGCAGGCTCCTTCTTTTCTTGGTATTAAGATATATGTACCCGAAACAAAATATTGTTTTTTATGTAAATAAACTAGTATTGAAAAACCAAGACAAAATCAAGCAAATTGAGTCTAATGGTGATCAATGCCCGAGAATTGCGCCAAATTTGATATCACTCAAATTACCCTAAAAAGTGAATTTTACTCTCTAAAATAAAAGGACGAGTTGTAGTACTTAGGGATCGAATCCACAGGGTGAGTGAGCACACAATAAACTCAATCAATTGCAATTAAACTAGGCTAATAGATATGCTCTAATAACGTAAAGCAGGTCGAATAAGGTAGTTGTTCTAAAGAGATTGATTGGGTTGTTTGATGGAAAGATGGTTTGCTAGATCTAAGGTTTCAAGAAAGTGAATTATAATGAATAGGATGCAGAGAATTATTAATATGCGAGAACATTAGATAACTAGTCAGACCCCCTATTTTACCAACTCTCGTATGCAAAAAGAGGAGTGGACCGTCGATAGACGGCTAAGGCCGAGTGTAGATGGACGCTAATCAGACTGGAAATTTTCCCGCTAGGTTAATTAAACGAGCTCTCGCATGTATCTAACAACCTAGCTCTGTGTAATCAATTCTGGCACAGAATCTACTCTGGTAGTTGTCCATGTCGTAAGTTCAGATTTCTAGTTAGCTACTTTAGAACGCAAGCATTAAACACAATTCCAAAGATTGATATTTCTTCATCCTAGAAATCCTATTTTGGGGCTGATTCATCAATACCAATATGAACCCTAAATATAACAGGTGGATCTAGTCAAGCAAGATAGGTGTCACAGAAAACCATAGATGAATAGATGAAATTCCAATATAATAAATATAAAAAATAAAGGAGTTCCAAGAGGAATCTTAAGAAGATCATCTCTTCTCTCCTAGATAAGAACAATTAATAGAATAAATCTTAGAAAGTGTAGCTATCAACAATGACTTAGAAAACATATAAATAGGTTTTAGGTCGTCCATGGGTATTATATGTAATTTTTGGTAGCTTCTGGGCTTAAGTCGGCCTGAAAATACACTTGGCCCACATTATGGTGTCACCGTCGATCGACACTAAGTCTATACCGTCAATCGACACTAAAGCTGTGCCGTCAATCGACACTCATTCAGCTTTTCGATAACTTTCTCTTGCGAGCCAGACTGACCACTCTTAAGTAAACTAGGCATCACTTCTGCTACATGATTCTGACTGACCTTAAACTGGTGGCATTTGAAAGCTAACCCAATGATGTATATTGTGTAAAAATATGGGCTCAATCTAACCGTGGGAAGGTCTCCATCCATAGCTAAAAATTGGACGCGCTTGTGCAGTTCTGCATCTCAAAAAGCTCTAGAATCACCTAAGTTCTCCAGAATGTACATGAACCTGAAAATACTCTCATAAATAATCCAAACTCATATTATAGATTCTAATAAAAGCACATATACCACAGCCTAAAAGTGGTAAATTCCATGGTATATCAAGCTATTTCATTTAACTGCTTACAAACCTAAATCAATCTTTCATTCTTACTGCTTTATTAAACATCTTGCCTAGCTTAATCACGACTATATTGAGTTTATTGTGTGCCCACGCTCTCTATGGATTTGATCCCTAAGTACTACAACTGAACATATTATTTGAGAGAGTAAAAGTCACTCTTTAGGGTAATTTGAGTGATATCAAATTTGGCGCCGTTGCTGGGGAGTGAGGATTCGACATTAAACTCAATTTTTTTGATTTAGTCTAGGTTATTTCTCTATTTTTGTTTACTTACATAAAATTTATACTTGTGTTTTAGGTACATCCATCTGAGTGCCAGGAAGCAACGAGAAGAGGTTTTTGGGTTCTTCAAAGAAGGAGTCTGCTGATTCATGCACGATCCATAAGTCTACGACGGAAGCATCGGTCGACACCCTCCAAGCAGCAGCGATCGGAAATGTGAACCAAGCATCGATAGACACCAACTCCTTTGTATCAATCGACACTACTTGTGAGAAGACAAAGTAGATCAAAGTGCTTATACTTGACGAAGAAGGTCGTCCCGCAACAGTACATGACAGTTGATTTAAGCACATGGTGCTGTGACCCCTGATGTTATTACTGTTGCTGAGATGAATTAATTCACGATGAGCCGTGAATGGTTTGATTAGGTATCTGAGGACCCCTTTTGGGGACTTCCTCATGAAGATCCCAGAGACCACATCAATGAACTTGAGGAACTAGTCTCAGAGAGCGATCAACATGAAATAGCTGAAGAACACATACCTTGCAAGATTTTCCCACTCTCTCTCTCTCTGGGAATGCATTTACCTGGTTTAATCGACTGCCGCCAGGATATCTAAAATGCTATTAGGACATTAAAACACCTTCCTCAACCAATTTCTCACTGATGATGCAGCAGCTCGGAAAAGAAATATTGATTATATGCTGGGGACATGATGGTTAAAGGCCGGGATAAGGAGTTGATGTTTAAGTTCAGTCAGATGTTTGGTGTTTTCTAGAGTGAGACAGATGGAGAATGTAAAACAGATGGAGAATATGAAACGCTGATCACTCACGCTAAGAAGAAAAATATTAAGGCTCAACAGACAAATGAGGTTACACATAAAGGCATGGATCTGAGCCAATCAGAGCATGAGAAGATGATGTTAGTGATCTGACTCAGGTGTCGATCGAAAATAAAACCTCAATCGATCGACACTAAGACCTCAGCATCGATCAACACATATCTTTGTTGTCGACTGATACCTCCTTAAATCTCTGGAAGATCGAGTTTCTCTCACGACATTGTGGACTCAACACTGAAGTTTGATCAGTCGATTGTAGAGGATTTCTTGAGCTAGAGGATGAAAAACAGCCTTAAAATTTGGTTCAGGACTTTGAGATGAAGCTTGACAACGATCAGAACAGTTTCGGGAAAAGATCTGGTGACTTCACCAAAGGCTGACATCGATCGACACCTACCTAATGATATCGATCGACACCCACCTGATGCAATCGATCGACACTGCCCACCTAACATCGATCAACACTCATTGTTGGGCGAGCATCCAGGATACACAGTTTAGCTGGAACCAATCAAAGAGAGAACATACAAGTCTGAGGCCTCACACCTTGCTGTCCCAGAACATCCACAACCACATATCTGCGTAGAAGGGGATGTTGGTCTTCACAAAAGAGTGAAAATCACCCTTTTTATTCTTGATATATTCCAAATCAAGCTTCACACATCGTGATTCATTCTGGTTTTATTTATATCAACATATATTAATCACACAAGGATTTTTCTTTTCTTTTTTATTGTTTTACAATTTATATATATTTTCAAATTTATTTAATTTAATTTTATTATTTATTTCTTTTTAAAATTAATATATGTTGAAGAAGGATTGATATCAAAATTTGGTTAAATTAAAAATGGATTACTAATTATTAATTATTTATGGGTTATTAATATTTTGTTAATATATTTGATCTAAATATTAAAAATGAAAATATGAAAAAAAATAAAAATTAAAAATATTGTAATGAAGTTTTAATTTTTAATGAATCTTTTGATGAGGTGGAGCATTAAGACGAAAGGCAGATCTATTTTATTTACATAGATAGATGTGACCATATTAAATTATTGAATGGATATTTTAATAAAATTAAGAAAGATTAATTTGGTATATATTTTAAATATTTTTTTAAGTCTTCTTCAACTTATAATATTTTTGGCATCAACTGTGCAAAAATTATCGATACTATAGCATAAATTATAAAACATTAATCGATAATAGTTTGAAACGTGATCTTATATTTTTAGGCTTTATTTATATTTTATATTAAACTTTAAATTCATATTTTTCTTATATTAAAAATTTATTATATCTATTAGAATATAATATTAGCTTATCTACAAAATATACACTAGCAAAATAATAGATAAGTGAAATTTGTTTTACATAATATCCTTAAATTTGATTTAATAACACATAATATATATATATATATATATTTTGTGTGTGTGTGTGTGTGTGTGTGTGTGATTTTATCATCCTTTTATTTTTGAAAATATGTATCCCTACACAAATTAACATGGTGGTTCAATATCATAGACATTAAACTCTCTCTAATATTATGCTATGGTTTGATTGATTTTTCGTTAAGATAATCTCTTATCTTATTTCTTTTTCTTTTGTTATATTTGTAAGAAATTTTTTCTAACTTTATTTTATTTCTTATTTTAAATAAAATAATAATGAAACAATGAACAATTTTGATTAAATTTGAAGATATATCATTCACCTCATAATTTTCTAAAGATAAAATTTAATGTTATAAACAGTTTTTTAGTTTTAGTTGATTTTATTTTTTCCAAAATAAATTATATCGCTACAAGAAATGCACAAAAGTTTCCGAAAAAAAATTCCTTGGAAAATCCTGATGAATTTTCTCTGAAACTCCGTCAAAAAGGCATATAGGGAAAATTTGCAGATTATGTCGAATATTTATGACGTAATGCATTCTGTCAGAAAATTGTCCGGAATTACCAGCAACTTCCCAAAGAAGATATTCTGCCGAGAAAGCATTGAGAAAATCCCTAAGAAAAAAATTATCTCTCAGTTAACTATTGTAGTTTACGACGGATTTTGGAAAAAAAATATTTCCTCACAGATGTTTAACATGTAACATTTTAAAAAAATTCAAAATTTCCAATAGATTTCAAATGAATTTTGTTTTCGAGAAAATCCATCAGGAATTTGCCGAATTGATCTATAAACACAACCTCACCTCTTTCATTGACAACAAACCCCCAAAAACATGTTTTCTGCTAATTATATTCGATCGTAGATGGATAAACCTTGTATGAATCCAAATAAAAATTTACTTACAGATGAACACGCTTAAGATATTAGAGAATTATGGCATTAGTGTAACGGCAACAAGAAGCAACAACAACCAATACGTTAAAATGACCTTTAGGAATAATAGGAAAATTAAGAATGAATATGTTTGGAAGCATATATATATGAAAAGTTTATGCCGTTATAAGATTTGGTATCTTAGTGGAGAACGTTTGGATTATGGTAGTAATAGAAAATCTTATACTATGGACGGATTACATGAACCTAGCAAGAATTTATATTTTGATGTAGCTACATTTCATATGGTAAATGATGCATACAAATTTTTTTTACCGTCGATTGTATAGGAAAGATATAGACAAAAAGAGCCCAATTTAGAAGCTATGTCAACTTTGATATGTTAGATACAGTTACACAGCCATTGTATAAAGAATGTGAATACATTTATCATCCAAGTAATTGATGATAATAGATATTAATTATATTCTGGCGAAGAATGTGTGGATGTGGTTGCTGATTTTGTGATAACTACGATGTTTAGAAACTAGTAATTTCTCTTGGTTTACTGTATCATGTGATCTATGTATGCATCGATAATAACATGATTTACTAGAGAGAGAATGAAAACTGGAAGAGATCTCATTTTTTCGAAAACCTTGCTATTACGAGACAAGTGGAAAACTTTCATTTCCATATAAATGGATGTGGCGTATGCCGTTGACATAAAAGTTGAAGAGGCTATATTAGTAAGATCGTACGACAAGGTCTATGAGAGTCATGCATAGCACTCATCAAATGTTAAAATTACACATCCTTCAGATGCAAAAGTGTGGAAGCATTTCTAAACAAAATATCCTGAATTTGCGTATGAAAATAAATATATACCCGAACTATGTAATGATGGTTTAACCCATTTAGAAAACATGGAAAACGATATTTATTGTGGTTAGTAATTGTGACACCTCACAACTTACCGCCATATTTGTGCATGCTACAAGAGTTTTTGTTCCTGTCTATTCTCACCCAAACCACAACATTCTAAGAATTTACTTGATGTGTTTCTTCAGCCATTGATATATGAGTATGAAATACAATGGAAGCATATTGTTCTGACATAAGATGTTTCTTGCAAAGAAATTTTCTTATGCACATAAACTTATGTGGGCAATAAGTGATTTTCCATCATATGGTAAGTTATCTAGATGGACAACACATGGAAGGCTATTGTGCCTTTATTGCTAAGATAACATAAATTCTTTCCAATTAGAACATGGATGGAAAGCATGTTTGTTTGACTACCACATGAGATTTCTACCACACGATCATCTATATCATAGTACTACGGCATTGTTTAGAAAGAACAAGAAGATGTTCTATAGTCCACCACTCCTGAATTAAGTGCCACTGATTTGTGGGACCAGTTAAGAGATTTCGGTGCTAAGAGGACGCCATGCTTAGGTGGAAACATACATTATCCAGTTGCCAGTGTTGGAAAAAACCATAATTGACATTAAAAGAGTATTTTCTGGAATTTACCATATTGGAATGATCATTTTCTGCGACCTAATCTATATGTCATGTATGTTGAGAATAATTTTTTCGACAATATGGTGAACACCATTCTAAATGTCCAAGGAAAAACGAAAAAACAAATTGAAGTCTAGACTAGATTTGTTGATATTAGTTCTCGAAAATAGTTCATGTTGATGCGGACGGCAAAACTCTTGTTTCGAAAGATGAGTTCTTTGATTGGAATATACAGATCGTTAAGTTCAAAAATTATGCATCTAAATTGTGTAAATATGTCGATAAAAGTGAAGGAAAATTTATTTGTATTAAAAACCACGATTTTCTTGTTATGATGCAGTGTCTTCTTTTGTTTCTCTTTCCTGGACTATAACCATGGAATGTTCTTCGACAAATTGCATGTATATGCTAAATTAACACGTAATGTTAATGTTTATTTTATATTGATTAGTAACTACATATGTTACAAAAAAAAATTCTTATGCATGGATTATGTTTTTTTCTGTGATTTAAGCATGAAATCACTCACGGTAGATTGGATCCACAATTTAGAGAATAACATACCTAAGATAAATTTTCAGTATTAACTACCTAGGTAAATATAGATGATCTGAATAAAATGTATTAGATTGAAAGAATGAAAGTTTGGATTAGACACCATATAAGTATAACACACATTGTCACAATAGATGATTGGTCGAGTTAAGGAAGATTTAAACATCTCATCATTGACATATTCTCAGTTTTCCTTGAAGAACAAGCTGCCAATTTCTGTTTTAAGAAAAAATATTGGGTGTGAGATATGTCAATGATGAGATGGATATGTTTTCCTTAAATTAACCTATTATTTGAGAGAGGTGTTTGAGGTTAATTTGAGCATATAAGGAATTGTCTCAAATTAACCTCAAGAACCTCTCTCAAATAAGAGGATCGTTGTATTAATTAAGGATCAAATCCACATGGACTATATGACTCACACAATAGACAATGAATTTTAGATAAAGCTATGTAGAATAGTATAAATAGTAAACAAAAGAATAAAAAAGAGAGAGATGTAAGCGATAGGAGAAAGCGCTAGATCTTGAGATTATCAACATGTAATCAGAACTAAAATCAGTAGATGTTATGGGTTTGTTATGCTCGATTCTAGAATTCAAATTACTCAATGATAATGTCAAACAACTCTCGTTGCAGAGACTATCTATGTCTATATCCTAGAAAACCAACTCTCATTGCGGATTCAAACGACTCAAATTTTTTTTAAACATATTTGATTTGTTCTACTAACACCTAAACCAACTCTCATTGCGAATAAGTTATTAGCTGAGCAGGATTAAGTTCCATTAATTGATTACACTCTCGTGTCTTATAGTTTTCCTATAATTAAAGGTCCTAGTTAATTACTCTAAATACTAGTATTACAAACAATCCTGGTGAAGAATAATCAGATAACCCTAGCAGTTATATAAATCAACAGTTTCTCTTAAACCTTAGAAATCCATAAATCTAACAAGAGACCTACTCATACATAATCAAGCAAGAACAAGACATATTCTGAATAGACTGCATAAATAATAATCAACAAAAGTTTCAAAAAAACTTTGAAGGAGTTTTCTCTTCTCAACAAAACAAATATAAAGTTTAACCGTCAACAAATGCTTAGATATAGATAATATAGGTTAAAACATGTTTTTGACACTTTTGTAAATAAGAGAATTTTTGGGACACTTTGCATTTCTTGAAACTTCATCAAATCACGAGTCGGCTTCTGTGGAAGGTGAGTGTCGTTCGATGCTAAGGAGTGTCGCTCAACACAATGTCACAACCTCGACAACTTCCTCGAGCGTCAGACGACCTCTCTTCAGTAAAATGAGTATAACTATTTATCTATCTGATGGATTGAACTCAAACCGGTGTTCTTGGAAATATAACGTAATTATTTATCTTGTGTCAAAATATGATCTTCATCCCTTGGTGGAAGTCTTCATCCAATGATAAATATTTGACGCATCTACAAAGTTCTGCATCTAAAATTGCTCCAGAATCTCCAAATTTTCCCAAAACACACCTAGTCTGAAAAGATTTCAAAACGATTCCAACATATATAATAGACTTTAAAACCATACTTATAGCATGGTCAAAACCCATAAAAAATATGCTATATCAACTCCCTCATGCTTTATTTTGCTTGCATTCAAGCAAAACTTACTTAAAATGAATATGTGGAAAAGGTTTGAAAACGAAGGAATCCCCTTTATTTAGAGCCACACCATCACCTATAATATAGTGTTGTATGCCACATTAAATCACTACCAACCTTAGAAGGCACTTTTATGTACTTAGCCTCAGCTTAGCAACCTGACCATCTAGCCCACAACTCACCATATACCACCGAACATACACCTCTACTGAACTCATTTTCGAGATAGATGTGTACGCTTATCTTGAGAGTATCGATAAAGGACACATAAAATCTTATCCAGTCAGGTTTCTAAACACATACGCAGTCTTCTCTTGTTGCTTTCCTCTCTTTTTCTCAATTTTCTGAATCATTTTCTCTTATTTTCATGCTCTACAAGTATAGCCGAATAATGGGGTCATAGAAAATTTTCATACCTCTTGCTTCAAGATTTTATGCGATCATTCCATTGTAGTAGTATACTGGGCTCTTTGGAAAATTGTCTACCACTTTACTACTCAATAAATTATCTCAATCTTTTTGTAGCGACCCTAATCCGGGTTTCTTTTCTAAACCAATTTAAAATTTTCTTTTCATTAGTTAATTTTATTTTATTAAACAAACTAGATTTAACACGTGCTTTCAAAGCGTGGGTTTTTTTATTTTAAATTTCTACTATTTTTAATTACTTATACAAATATAAATTTGTATTCAAGATTGTTGATTGTTTATGTTTGTAAAATATAAATACAATTAAGACATATTATTAAAGTTGTATATTTATACATAAATAAATTAATTATTAAAAGGTTTTAAAATTTAAATATGAATTGTTTTCCATATTAATTTTATATAATTTAGAGTGTACAGTTTTTAATTGAGGATAAAACACTAAATTATTGGATTTTATAAAGGACAAATCTCTCAAATATATCTTTTTAAAGTTTTTGTCACAAAAATAGCACTCAAGAAAAAACAATGACCAAAATAGACTTTTTATTTTGAAAATTTTAATATTTTTAAAATTTTATTTAATTATAAACCTCATCTCCAAAACCCAACCCCATAACTCTAAACCCTAAATTTAAATTAATTAATCCAAATGGTATAAATATATATTAACACTCTTAATAAAATCTATTTTGGTCATTTTTTCTTTAAGCAATATTTTGAAGACAAATTTTTTTTAAAGTTTTTATTTTGGTTTTTATCTCTTTTATAAATCACAGTTTTATATAATATAAGGATAACATTCAATTGTTGGGCTTCATAAATATAACATAAGGATAACATTCAATTGTTTGGGCTTCATAAATACTCGGACTTTTATTCTAATACATTTGGTCACTCAATTAAAATAAATTTTATAGGGCCAGCTCACAATAGTTAATATTTACCGACATTAGATAAAACATTTTTTTTTCCAGAAAATGCATCGATGTAAAAAAAAAAAATTTCTCTCTGCATAACCAAAAAAACGATTAGAAGTTCTAGATACACCGACGACTCACCATTTCTGATTTCTAGTCAGTAATATTTTCTCACTTTTTCTTGTAGATTATATAGAATTAGTATTTCTATGTTTACAAATCTGTAACATCAATACATATCAAAACATTTTCATTTAGTATTGTTTGCATGTCGAATCTTAATGTAACACTCCCATTTTTAGTTTAACTTAATAAATAATAATCTTCTTGAAAACTTCACTTTATTACTTCGTGTAGTCAAACTTAACACCATAATACATCAATAGAATAAAATCCGTAAAAATATCCATAAACGTAAAATTATAACTATGAAAAGAAAAACACCCAAAACACCGATCTGAAATGAATCACTCCTCCTCAGCAATCTCACCTGAAAGGGGAAGAAAGAGGAGTGACCAATAGGGGAGTCACTCAGTGAGGTATGAAATGCTAAACCCGAAGTCCATGAACACGGTCATAGCATTCTGAATAAATATAATTTAATTCTAACACATAACAAACAAAGTAACTAAATTACCCAAAGAACAAACAATGGTCCTAGCAAGGTACACACCATGCTGCCAATTAACAGGACAAAAACAAATAACGCCGAATATGTGCTCGGTAACACACGCCCGAAGAAGATTTATCGACCTACTAGCCGTGGCAACAACATGTCGACTATGTTGTGCCACAGCATCTCACAAAACATACTGGTCACAAACCGCCCTACAGAAGTACGTCTCCGTAGTCGACCACAACCTTTCACCTCAAGTCTAAACAAATATTTATAATTATATATATATAATAACAATTATCAAAGAACAAGCAATGTTGAACCCTCTAACACCATATATCCAGTTTAACAGAGAACCTAATAACTAAAAAAGCAGACTCTAATAGACTCAATTTCACGAAGACAAAACATATTAGAACTAAATCATGTTTATTCAAAATCCTAAGCCGTGTAGAAGAAGTTTGGGAATAGCCCTCACCTTAGCAATATGGAAAAGTGTGGTATATGAACTCCAACTGCTCAAACAGACTCCAAATCTGAAATCAGGGCGAAAAATTGAATCAGAACGCCCTCCGAACGGTCAAAAACGGATAACCGGTGGTCTGGTCAAAAAGTCAACCCACAGGTCAAAAGTCAACCCAGTCAGCTGTCACCCAAGCCGGTCAACTCTTGACCAAATTGAAATCTAATTGAACAAACCGGTTTTTCTTAACCGTATTCGATTTCAATTGAACCAGATTTAAATCAATTTTAACCAGGTTTAACATATCCTAAATTCAATTAGTTTAAACCAAAAATCAATTAATTAAAAACTGGTTAACCTAAACCGAACCGTAATCGAACCAACTCAGCTGGTTGACCCGGTCACCGAGTCGACTCAGCCGAGTTGGTGAGTCACCGGCGGCGGCGGAGGGAGGCGACGGCGGCGGCGGGCGGGGCGTGACGGTGGCACGTGAAGAGCAAGCGCGACACGTGCGGCTGACTGCGACGGCGCGTGTGCGACACGCGCGGAGCACCGCGGCGGTTGGATGGCGCGTGTGGGCGTGTGCGTGGCTGGTTTCGGCTGATCTCGAAGCACCGGACTCGTCTCGACGTCACAAACATGATGGTGGCCTTGGATTCACGAGAAACGATACGATTAGAGAGTTATAATCGATTTACTAAATGGCCGAAATAAAACCTTATGAAACTGCGGCCAACGACGTTACCTATGGTGGTTGACGGTGATGGGGTAGTGGATCGAGTCTCGATCAACAGCGACAGCAACGGTACGGTCTCCGATCTGCTTGACGACTCAGCCTCTGTAACATTTAAGCTTTAGGGTTTCTGGAGAAAAAGGGATGATTTATAAAGGTTTATATAGTGGGACTCACCTAGGGTTTCCTGCTGCTCAAACGGGCCTTGCTGGGCCGAAACAGATGGGCCCAAATTTGGGTCGTTACAATTCTCCCCCACTAATAAAGGATTCGACCTCGAATCCTGCTCATGGTCCGAGTGTCCAATATCATCCTGAAAAAGTTTTAGGTAATCTGCCCTCATCTAAGATTTTGCCTCCCATGTCTCCTCCTCGATTCCATCTCTCTCCCAACGAACCTTAACCAACATGGTCATCATTCCCTCAACCGCTTTTACTTGTCGATCCAAAATCTCAACAGGTTGGATGGGTGAAAACAAATTTTTACCCAGATCACCGGGTGGCTGCTGCAAAATAAGCTCTGGCTCTATCACGACTTTTCTAAACACTGACACGTGAAACACATCGTGGAAATCTGATAGTTCTGCTGATAACTGCAATCTATAAGCCACAGCTCCAATCCGCTCTACAACAGGATATGGACCCATATATCTCGGCTTAAGCTTCTTAGCTTTCGAGTCTTGGATCCTCCTTGCAAGGTTCTCATTTTCAGATATATTAGATCTCCCACCTGAAACTCCAAATCCTTCCGACGCTTGTCTGCATAACTCTTCTGACGGTCATGAGCTTGCTTAAGCCGGATTTTGAGCATCTCAACCTGCTCGACCATCTCTTGAACCATAGCTGGTTCCATGCCTCGTAGCTAACCCACTTCTGTCCAACAAAGTGGTGTACGACAAGGCCTACCATAAAGTGCCTCGTATGGTGCCATCTTAATACTCGAATGATAACTGTTATTGTATGCAAACTCTGCTAAAGGTAGATATTTTCCCCAACTTCCTTCCCAATCTAAAATGCAAGCTCTGAGCATATCCTCCAAAGTCTGAATAGTCCTCTCTGACTGCCCATCAGTATGTGGGTGGTAAGCTGTACTCATGTGGACTTTTGCCCCAAGCGCTTTCTGAAAGGCTCTCTAAAATGCTGATGTGAACTTTGCATCACGATCGGATACAATGTTGACAAGAACTCCATGCAACCTCACGATCTCCCTGATATAAATCTGCGCTAACTGATCAGCTGTGTTTGTCTTCTTAATCGCAAGAAAATGAGATGATTTGGTAAGTCTATCCACAATCACCCAAATAGCATTCCTCCCTCCAAAGGTCGTCAGTAGACCAGTCACAAAATCCATGGTCACCATGTCCCATTTCCACTCTGGCAATGACAGGTTTTGCAATAACCCGCTAGGCACCTGATGTTCAGCCTTAACCATCTGACATGTCTGGCACTGTGATACAAAAGTTGCCACATATTTCTTCATACCCGGCCAATGATGGTAATGCTTCAGATCCATGTACATCTTGGTGTTTCCCAGATGGATAGAAAAATGCGAATGGTGTGCTTGCTGTAATAATTCTTTCCTTAACAGCTTATCATCTGGCACACAAACTTGGTTCCGGTACATGTACATCCCGCTTGCAGCTGTATGATAACCAATACTCTCGATCTCGATCTGCTTACACAAAGTCTCGTCATTTTCTTGAGCTTTTTGTATCTTCCACAATAGATCTGCCTGCTTCAAAATCTCTAGACCAGCCGTCTCTCTCTCGAGAGTAACCGCACATAATCTGAGACTAGCTAGGGTCCCAGTAAAGTTCTTGAACCTCCCTAGTTCCTGATACATCGCTCTTACGTCTGCTTAAGGCATCTGCCACCTGATTGGCCTTACCCGAATGATAAGTGATATCCAAGTCGTAATCTGCTAACAGTTCCATCCATCTCCGTTGTCTCAAATTCAAGTCTGACTGCGTGAATATGTACTTCAAACTCTGGTGGTCTGTAAGAATCTGAACCTTCTCTCCATATAAATACGATCTCCATATTTTTAACGCAAATACAATTGCAGCCAACTCCAGTTCATGAGTAGGGTAATTAACCTCGTGAGGTCTCAACTGACGTGATGCCTATGCAATGACTTTGCCCTCCTGTGTCAATACACCTCCCAAACCAGTACCTGACGCATCAGTGTAAACTTCATAGGGTATCCCTGGCCTCGGGAGTACCAAAAATCAGCGTTTTGTCAGTTGTCGTTTCAACTCAGTGAAACTCTTCGAGCAATCATCTGTCCACACATACTTAACATCTTTGCCTGTCAACTGAGTCATCGGTTTGGCGATACTGGCGAAACCTTTGACGAACTTCCTGTAGTATCTTGCTAAACCCAGAAAATTGCAGATCTCTGTAACATTCTTAGGTGTAGGCCACTCTGATATTGCAATAATCTTCTCCGGATCTACTGCAATCTCTGCCTCTGATACCACATGACCAAGAAATCCAATCTTTCTCTGCCAAAAGCTACAGTTACTCAGCTTAGCATACAACTGATGCTCCCTAAGTTTATCCAACAAAATCCGCAACTGCTCGACATGCTCCTCTCTGCTACGAGAATAAATCAGGATATCGTCGATGAAAACAATCACACACTTATCCAAATGTTCGTGAAACACATCATTCATAAGCTTCATGAACGCTGCAGGTGCATTTGTCAACCCAAACGGCATCACTACAAATTCAAAATGCCCATAACGTGTACGGAAAGCCGTCTTCCGTACATCATCTTCAGCTATCGCAATCTGGTGGTAACTTGATGCCAAATCAATCTTAGAAAACCACGAAGCTCCCTGTAACTTGTCCAACAACTCATCGATACGCGGAAGCGGATACTTATTCTTGATTGTCACCTTATTCAAACCTCTGTAGTCGATACAAAGCCTGAAACTCCCAGCTTTCTTCTTCACAAACAATACTGGTGCTCCCCACGGTGAAGTACTAGGTCTGATGAAACCTTTATCCAATAACTCTTCCAACTGTTTTTTCAATTCAGCAATCTCTGCTGGCGCTAGATGGTACGGAGCCCGCGAAACTGGTGCTGTCCCTGGTTCAAACTCAATAGTAAGAACATCTCCTCTTGCTGGTGGTGGCCCATTTAAGGCCTCAAATACATCCTCGAACTCTGTTACCACTGAAATGCCCTACAACTCATGATGTCCATCATCTTTAACCATCGAAATGGTCGACAGAAATCCCTCTGCTCCTCTCTCCAATAAATCCTCAGCGTGTGCAACATGGAGATAATGGAAATTCCCCGGTGAGCTTGAATACACTGGAATGTGATCTTTCCATCTTCTCTAGGAATATGAACTCGTGCCCTCGGGCAATCTAACACCACACGATGCTGTGACAACCAATCCATTCCAAGTATCACGTCATAGTAATCCAACTCCATCTCTGCTAAGTCTCCGACGAAATCGACTCCTCCAAGTAGGACTGGTACATTTCGATGAACGCCAGTGGTCCCCAATCTCTCTGTGTCGGCTACCCCGAATTTTCTTAGCCTTTGGCTCAAAGATACCCGAAAAGGCCAAAACTTGGCTAAACGCGAACTCACAAAACTGTGGGAAGCTCCCATATCGAAAAGAGTATATGTTGTCTCAGCTCCAACAGAGACTGATCCTACACACGTTATTATTATTTTTTCTAACAACACATGAAATCTACAAGGTACTAAAATACTTAAAACAAACGAGGAAGATAAAGTTACGTACCAACTATCGGTTCGGCTCCATTGGCGCGCGGAGCGATAGCTTGACGCTTGGCTGCATGCCCCTTGGTCGTGCAATCCTTGGCGATATGGCCATGCTGGCCACATGTAACAAGCTATTGGTGCAACTGGTGCATCTGGTCGTGCTGCTGGTGCTGTAACTAGTGCGCCAGAAGTCGCATCTGCAGGCCTAATCCAACAAAACCTAGAAGTATGCCCCAGTCGTCCACAACTAAAACATTTGAAACATTCTCCGCTATGACTGCGACGACAATGAGGACAAATCGGTGTCCCCGACCGATCCACATGCCTCTTCTGCAGCTCTGAAGCTTTCACCACCTTTTGTTGCGTTAATTTGAGGAGTTTCTGCTCCTCGGATAGACCCAACTCCTATTCAACAGCTTTCTCCACTAAATCTCCCAATCTGTGGTATGTGACGACACGACATCTATTGCAAATATCTACTCGCATCCCATCCAGAAACTTCCTGATCAAATCCTCCTCTGATAAACCAGCTCCCGTGAATCTGCGAAGTCGGCTAAACTCAACCTCATACTCCCTAATAGTCTTGGTACCCTAGCTCACATGCTCAAAATCACTCTTCTTCCTATCCATAGCTTCTTTTGAAAAGTATTTTCTGTCGAACTCCCTCTTAAAGTCTTCGAAGGTCTGTCTGTGATGTCCTTCGCTCAGTCGCACTCCTTCCCACCATACTAGTGCATCCCCACGCAGGTACTGCATAGTCAATCTGAGTGAAAACTCCAGTGGACAATCGATGATCTCCAACTTCCGTTCCAGACTTAGCTTCCAATCATGTGCAACTGTAGGATCCACTGTTCCTCCAAAATGTTCCATATCCATGTTCTTCATCTGACTCGTCAGTCTGAAAAAACTATCCTCATGAATTGGATAGACCGATGGTGGTGGTGGTGGCGCTGGAACCTGGATACCCTAAGGAAATTCCTGAGCTGGAACATGAGGAATGGGGCCTTGATGGACGGGAATCTGGCGATCCTGCTGAACCTGAATCTGCAGCCCATTCTGCACATGAACTTGCGAACCACCCTGCATCTGAAACTGGGGTCCACGATGTTCCTGCTGAGCGACATCCAACTGTCGAGCAACCTCCTGAGCAACTGCCTGGGCTGCTTGCCTAACTGTCTCCTGGGCAACCTGCTGAACAGCCTCCTGAGCAGCCTGTCTAGCTGCATCCTGCACCATCTACCTCAAAGCATCCTGATCAATAGGTGGGAACGCTTGCTGCGGAACATGGGGCGGCACATGCTCATCTCCAACCTCTTGAGCAGATCTGGCGGCCTGGGGACGACCAACTCTCCAGCGTGGAGGCATCTGAGAGATAAAGTAAAACAATCAACTTCTCACTAAACCGAATACTTACGTTTAATCAAGGGATAATATTGACAGAACTTGCCTATTTATTTCCGTAAAAAAATCCCCGATCCCCTAAACATTTCAAAAATCGTCTAAAATCGCTTAAAAAAACGAGTCTCCACGAATCGCCATCCCGGGTCGAAGCCGAGACAGAACCTCGCTCTGATACCAAATTGTAACACACACATTTTTAGTTGAACTTAATAAATAATAATCTTCCTGAAAACTCCACTTATACTTCGCGTAGTCAACTTAACACCATAAATCCATCAATAGAATAAAATCCGGAAAAATATCCATAAACGTAAAACCATAAATCTGAAAAGAAAAACACCCAAAACACCGATCTGAAATGAATCACTCCTCCTCAACAGTCTCACCTGAAAGGGGAAGAAAGAGGGTGAGCAACAGGGGAGTCACTCAGTGAGATATGGGATGCTAAACCCGAAGTTCATGAACCTGATCATAACATTCTGAATAAATATAATTTAATTCTAACACATAACAAACAAAGTACCTAAAGTACCAAAGAACAAACAATGGTCCTAGCAAGGTACACACCCCGCTGCCCACTAACAGGCCAAAACCAAACAACGCCGAATATGTGCTCGGTAACACAGCTCGAAGAAGATTTATCGACCTACTAGCCGTGGCAACAACATGTCGACTATGCTGTGCCACAACATCTCACAAAACATACTGGTCACAAAACGCCCTACAGAAGTATGTCTCCGTAGTCGACACAACCTTTCACCTCAATTCTCAACAGATATTTATAATTTATATATATATATATATATATATATATATATATATATATATATTTAATAACAGTTATCAAAGAACAAAGCAATGTTGAACCCTCTAACACCATATATCCGGTTTAACAGAGAACCTAATAACTAAACAAGTAGACTCTAATAGACTCAATTTCACGAAGACGGAACATATTAGAACTAAATCATGTTTATTCAAAATCCTAAGCAGTGTACAAGAAGTTTGAGAATAACCCTCTCCTCAGCAATGTGGAAAAGTGTGGCATATGAATTCCAACTGCTCAAACAGACTCCAAATCTGAAATCAGGGCAAAAAATCGAGTCAGAACGCCCTTCGAACGGTCAGAAACGGATAACTGGTGGTCTGGTCAAAAAGTCAACCCGCAGGTCAAAGGTCAACTCGGCCAGCTCTGACCCAAGCTGGTCAACCCTTGACCAAATTGAAATCAAATTGAACCAACCGGTTTTCCTTAACCGAATTCGATTTCAATTGAACCAGATTTAAATCAATTTTAAACCCGGTTTAACATAACCCAAATTCAATTAATTTAAACCAGAAATCAATTAATTAAAAACTGGTTAACCTAAACCAAACCGCAATCGAACCAACTCAACCGGTTGACCCGGTCACCGAGTTGACTCGCCGAGTCGACTCGACCGAGTTGGCGAGTCACCGGCGGCGGTCACCGGCAACGGCGGAGGGAGGCGGTGGCGGACGACGGCGCGTGGCGGCGGCGGGCAGGGCGTGACGGTGGCGCGTGAAGACCACGCGTGACACGTGCGGCTGACTGCGGCGGCGCGTGTGCGACACGCATGGAGCGCCGCGGTGGTTGGACGGCGCGTGCGTGGCCGGTTTCGGCTGATCTCGGAGCACCGGACTCGTCTCGACGTCACGAACATGATGGTGGCCTTGGATTCACGAGAAACAACACGGTTAGAGAGTTATAATCGATTTACTAAACGGCCGAAATAAAACTTTATGAAACTGCGGCCAACGACGTTACCTACGGTGGTTGACGGTGATGGGGTAGTGGATCGAGTCTCGATCAACGGCGATGGCAATGGTACGGTCTCCGATCTGCTTGACGGCTCAGCCTCTGCAACGTTTAGGCTTTAAGGTTTCTGGAAAAAAAAAGATAAGTTATAAAGGTTTATATAGTGGGACTCACCTAGAAGTTCCTACTGCTCAAACAGGCCTTGCTGGACCGAAACAGATGGGCCAAATTTGGGTCGTTACACGTAAGCCATCTGTGTTAAAAAAGATGAGTCGGAGAAGGTTATCGGCTTCACCTCGGAAGACAAAAAATGCTAAATCTAATCTCATGTTTTTCTTTTTGATTAATAGGTAACCGTTATATCTGATTTTTTTTCACGAACTAACCATGGAGATCTATCTTATTCCTAAATTTTTTTTGCATGTTGAAATCCGATGAGATTGGAATCCTTCCAAGTGTTCGAAAAGAACTGAAGCATTTGAAAATCTGAGCTTGTTGAAATTGATTGCGAAAATATCTGGGAAACACACATCCAAATGATGTTCCACGATTGAAAGACTTAAACTAACCAAAACTGTAAAGGTTTGTATTCGAGAATCTACTTATTTTTTTTAGGGACAAATCTCTCAAATATATTTTTTTTGAAGTTTTTATTACAAGGATAGATTTTAAGAAAACAAATGATTAAAATATATATTTTTATTTTGAAAATTTTAATATTTTTTAATATTTTTTTAAATTTGACCTTCAAAACACCCAACTATTCCAAAATAAACAATAAAATATTTTTAGATCTATTTTGGTCATTATTTATTTATTTAATTCTTTATTCATATTTACATTTTTTATTTTTAAATGTTGTCGGAACGAAAATATTAGTGTGCTGTTTAACGGTTTGTTTTGTGTATACTTATCATCCTTTATTTGTCTTCAGGACTGATGTAAATAGCCAAGATGAATTCCATGGTTTCCCCTGATAGTTGTATATTTTGTTTCCAAACCTTCAATTGAACAAGCCAAGTCAGGGCCTCAAGTCTTTAGTGGCAGTAACTTTTTCATTAGAAGCTTTCGTCATTTGGATTTGCATGTTAGAAGCCATAGTTTATTTGACGGTGTGGGTTTGAATAGGAATAGGGCGTTGCCTATTTATAACACCTATAGGTTAAAGGGAGAGGTGCTTTAGGTTATAGGAGAAACTTGGGAGATACTCTAAATCGTATCTCACCAGAGTTTATGATCGATATCATTTATGATTACTATTAGGCAAATTAAGTTATCAATTTCAAACACACGATGTTCTCGGCTTGTTCCTCACCTTAATTTTACTTCAATTGTATAATCTTGTTTCTATATAATCACGTTAACTAATTATATTAGACACCGTGATTTTCGTTAAATCGTAAATTCTTATTTCTATATATTCTATTTCAAATTTATTGTATGTAGAAAATACGCAAAAAAAAATGAATGAGTTAGGTGCTGCTCGTTTCTTCATTTACCATCACTGTCCAGATGATCTATCCAAATTTTAGGGGTTGTTCGTTTTTCTATCCAGATGAGCCATCTAGATAAGTCATTTGGATGAATTTTATGTTTGTTTCTTTTTTTTTCATCTCCATTGAGATGAGTTTAATAAATAAATTACAAATTATACCTCTATTTTGATTTAATTATATGTTTGATATTAATTTTTATTATTTCTTCTAAAATATATTTACACTAAAATTAGCATTTTGAAATTTATAAAATTTTGTTTCATATATTTTTTAAAAATTTGCATTAAATTTTACTACAACTATATATTCTAATAAAATTCAAAGTAGAAACTTAATTTTGAATAAACTTCCAAACAACTCAAAGTAGAAACTTAAAGTACAAACTTAAATTTTATAAAACTCAATTTAAAAGATGAAAAGTAATTGTAAAGATCATCATATATTCAGTGCTATGTTAAAATAAGTTTTCATTGTAAACAAATAATCATCTTGAATCTTCATCCTCTTCACTCATTTGCCTCCATTACTATCAAGACATGTTACCCAAAAAAAGAAATAACCTGCCATATAAAAAGGTTTGGTCAGTCAATCACACACTTAAATGCAAAAAAAAAAAAAACTGAAAATTAAACTACACCAAACAACAAACCAAAGCATATGATCTAAAGTAATCTAGTCGTAAGTATAGTATATAACTAAGTATAGTAACCTGGTCGTAAGTAGTCTTGCTGTAAGTATGGTGTAACCAAACCATGATTATATCAATTGGCACCTCATCTTTATCCTACCGTATAACTAAGCAACCCAACATTGTGCAACCAAACCATAACTATAAGCTCAATACTATTCCAGCAACAAAAAGACTACAAAACCACTAAACAAGAAGTATTGAAGCAGAAGGGCTTGCATGTATGATGCTAATATGGAAGTCTAGTTCCTCTTGCCATCTCTAGAGTAGTAGAGTCACGCGTACTCTCCATCACTCTATCACCTGCTGGTATGTATTGAACATGCTCACCATGTTGTTCATCACCATGTTGTTCATATGATTCCATTGCTTCCCAATGTGAAAAGTCACAATCTTCATGCTGTGAATCTTGAATGAAGTTATGGAGAGCCATTGTTGCTGTCACAATCTTAACCCATTTCTTCAGCTCATACTTGGGATGTTTTCTGTCAAGAACCCTCCATTTGGCTTTCCATACACCAAAAGTCGTCTCAATTAATGATCTAAAACCAGAATGTTTGCGGTTAAACAATTCCCTACTGGTTGATGGTGGACCTCCCCTATTAAAACTGATCTATATGGTATCTAGCTCTGCGATGAGGACCTAAGTAACCTTGGGTAGCCTGAGTCAACCAAGTAGTACTTTCCAGTTGGAGGGTGAGGAAAATAAGCTTCTTCAGTAGCATAATATGTTAGCACCTTTGTGTCATGTGCTCTCCCTGGAACCCCAACATAAGCGTATATGAATCTCATGCTGAAATTACAGATGACTAACATATTCATGGTTGCTTTAGCCTTTCTACCTCTAAATGGCTCAACATTCCCAGCTAGTGGACGAACAAGATTATGAGTGCCATTTAAAGAACTTATGCAGTTCTTAAAGTAAGGCAAATACACTGGATTATCAACTAGAAAAGAACTAGTAGTTGAAAATTCATTCCTTGTCGGCTTCACAATATATGCTGCAAGTTTCAAGATAGAACTCAAAACCTCATCAAGCTTCATTTTCACAGTGTCAAGTGAATGCTGATAACGCTCTGCTATAAACCCGTACAGTTAAGTCTTGTCCAACCATCTATAAGAACATTGCAACACTCTCCTCAAGGTAATCATTAAAAGACTCCAATAGTCCATACTTTTCTGATAATATCTTGCACAAACTCCTAAATTTTGCCTGCTTCATGCGTAGAATGTCATAGCACTGTACTCCAGAGCCGAACATAAAGCGTTGCACATGCCGCCAACCTCCACCTCGGTTTGTCCTAATCAGTTGTTGATTAGAATCAGCTTCTGTCACTCCAAACATTTCCTCAATAAGAGAATGCATGTGCTGATTCTCATCAAATAACAACTCCAGCTCACCATCTTTAATTAGAAGTCTTAATATGTCCTGCAAAATTACAAGTAAGACAACACACATATGTGTTATTTGTTGAGATATACAAGTAAGACATCACACTGAGATTTGAATAACCTGAAACAAATTTATGACACAGAAACACTACAAGAAAACTAAGCTTTTACTAGGAAAATTTACTAGAAAAATAGTTCCTCGTAAAATTACTACGAGTTTACTTCGATTTTACGAGGAAACCAGTTTTTCTCGTAAAGTTCTCGTAACCTTACGAGAAAAAGGTTTATTCGTAATTCGAAGTAACCTTACGTGTCTATTACGAGGAAAATGTCATTTTCCTCGTAAACTCATAGTAACTTCTCTCCTCGTAAAATCTTAGTAATAGTTTACTAGGAACTTAGGAGGAATGGTTTTGTTACTACGAAATTAAGAGGAAATAGATAGAAAATATCGAATTTAAATTAAAAACGTGTTTTGTACTTACTTTTCCTAGCAATTTCCTAGTAAATTCTCAGATTCGAAAATTCCTATAAATACCACCATATGTGATTCATTTGAAACACACCAAAAAAAAATTAGCTATAAGCTTAATCAAACACAAAAAAAAATGTCCGGTCCGGGAAATATTTTTGAGTTGCGGAAGTGGATGTATTCACACAGAGATAATAACGCGGAGGGTGACGAAAGAATTTCTCGAAGGGTTGGAGACGTTTATGCATCAAGCAGATTCTACACCACTCACACAGGAAAGTGGTAAGATGTTCTGTCCTTGTCGGAAATGTTGCAATACCAAATTAGGCCCTCGTGAAAATGTTTGGAAGCATTTAAAAATAGAGGTTTCATGCCATATTATTATATTTGATATCAACATGGAGAAGATGCTAGTTGTAGGAATGAAGGTAGCAGTAGTAATAGCAATTTTCAGATTGAACCGGTTGAGCATTTGCGTAATGAAGGTAGCAGTAGTAATAGCTATCATCACCAAGAGGAACAAATGGTAGATTGTGATATGGTTCATGATATGGTAGGTGATGCCTTTGTAACTCATGATGATGATGAAGTTGAAGAACCTAACTTAGATGCAAAAAAGTTTTATGAAATGTTAGATGCTGCGAATGAGCCAATTTACAGTGGTTGTAGAGAAGGTCTGTCTAAATTGTCGTTGGCTGCCTAGAATGATGAGTATTAAAACCGATCACAATCTACCTGAAAATTGTATGGATGCATGGGTAGACTTGTTTAAAGAGTATTTGGCAGAAGACAATGTGTCTGCTGAATCTTCAGATTCAGAAATGGTATATAGTCTTGGGTTGCCCTCGGAGATGATAGACGTTTGCATCGACAACTACATGATTTACTGGGGAGATGATGAGAAGTTAGAAGAATGTCGATTTTGTAAGAAGCCACGATTCAAACCGCAAGGTCGAGGGCGTAATAGGGTACCGTACCAAAGGATGTGGTACTTACCAATCACAGGACAGATTGAAAAGATTGTACCAATCTGAGGAGACTGCTGGAGGGATGAGATGGCACGCCGAGCATACTCAGACGGATGGAGAGATGACTCATCCATCAGATGCAAGAGCATGAAAACATTTTAACAATGTACATCCACATTTCGCTAGCAATAGCCGGAATGTGTATCTTGGATTATGCACTGATGGATTTAGTCCATTTGGAATGTATGGGAGACAATATTCATTGTGGCCGGTCTTTCTTACACCGTATAACTTGCCACCGGAGATGTGCATGCGACAAGAGTTTCTATTCATGACCATATTAATACCTGGTCCAAAACATCCAAAAAGATCTCTCGACGTTTTTCTACAACCACTGATAAAAGAGTTGAAAGATTTGTGGTCAACAGGGGTGAGGACATATGATTGTTCAACGAAAACAAACTTTACGATGCGAGCGATGCTTTTGTGGACCATAAGTGACTTTCCTGCATATGGTATGTTGTCTGGGTGGACTACACATGGGAGATTAGCTTGTCCATATTGTAATGGAATGACAGATGCATTTCAGTTGAAGCATGGTAGGAAGACTAGTTGGTTCGATTGTCACCTTCGATTTCTTCCCATTCACCACCCATACCGAAGAAACAAGAAATTGTTCAGGCACAAAAGGGTTGTCAGTGACACTCCTCCTCCATATTTAACTGGAGAACAAATCGAAGCGCAAATCGATTATTACGGTGCTCTAGAAACAGCTCCTCGTGGTGGGAATTGGCATGTTCCCAGTAATATGCCTGATTATTATGGTGTTCAACACAATTGGCACAAAAAGAGTATATTTTGGGAATTGCCATATTGGAAAAATCTTCTTTTGCGCCACAACCTCGATGTGATGCATATAGAGAAAAACTTTTTTGAGAACATCATGAACACTATATTGAATGTCCCAGGGAAGACGAAAGACAACGTAAAATCAAGCTTGGACTTACCCGATATCTGCTCAAGGAGTGATCTACATATAAAAAGCAATGGGCAAGTTCCAGTTCCAATTTTCAGACTGTCATCAGAAAAAAAGTCTGCGTTGTTCAACTGGGTGGCTTCAGAAGTGAAGTTCCCTGATGGGTATGTTTCAAATCTCTCAAGATGTGTTGAGAAAGGGCAAAAGTTCTCCGGGATGAAGAGCCATTATTGTCATGTCTTTATGCAGCGACTACTTCCCTTTGCGTTTGCGGAGCTACTACCGGCAAAAGTACATGAAACACTTTTAGGTAATTAATTAATATAATACGATGACATGATTAATTTATATATATATATATATATATATATATATATACTAATATGGATAATTTTTGTTTTCGTATATATATAAGGAATTGGAGCATTTTTTAGGGATCTGAGCACCCGCACTCTTAAAGTGGAAGTTGTCCAACAACTTCATGAAAACATCCCCGTCTTAATCTGCAACTTGGAGAAAATATTCCCCGCCAACTTTTTTCGACGTCATGGAACACTAGTTGTCCACCCTCCCGTATGAGGCATTACTTTGTGGACCCGTGCATTATGGATGGATGTATCAGTATGAAAGGGCATGAAAACTTTGAAAGGAAAAGCCAAAAACCCTAGCAAGAGTTGAAGGTTCTATTGTGGCGGGAAGTTTGACGGAAGAAACATCACATTTCACTTCGTACTACTTTTTCACCGAAAGTACGTACAAGGAAACGAGCTCCAAGAAGATATGATGATGGTGGTGTCGTGCCGACATATATGGAAGACAATTATTCAGACATCTTTTGTCAAATTGGGCGATTGAGTGGGAAATTGAAAGAGGTTTTGGTGGTCGAGTGATGAAAGACGTCCATAGTGCACACCTTTATATTCTTCTTAATTGGCGAGCATACATTGATTGTTTATTTTGAAAGGTAAATATATAAACATACACACTTATATAATACATAACATATATGATTTTACAGTCAATATTAAATATAATACATAACATATATGATTTTACAGTCAATTGAGACTCAAGTCGAGGAAGCAATACCTGGTATATCGACAACTGAGTTAGACAAAAGGAAAGATCAACACTTTATCAAGTGGTTGAGGAAACAAGTATTTATTTATTACTTAAATTGTATGCATACATTAGCAAAGTAAGTTTAATGTCTAATTATTTAACTTTTTGGTTGCAGGTTGATTATGACGATCCTGAGTATCCCGCATGGTTTAACGAATTACTTCAAGGTCAAGTTGCAAAGGTCACTACATCGTCGATGAATTTCACCAGAGGCTATACTTTTCATACCTATGACTATGGTAGACACCGGGTGACAAGTAATTATGGAATATGTGTGAAAGGCGAAACAGATTTCTACGGGATGCTTGCAGGAGATTTATGAAGTTCAATTCTCGGGTATGGGTTTGAAATGCGTTATCTTCAAGTGTGAGTGGTACGACCCCGTCGTAAACAGAGGTGTTCGGATTAAAAAGAACGGTGTAGTTGATGTCAACGGTGGACGAAGGTACACCAAATTTTTTTTTTTAATAACCAGGTTTCAGTATTAATTAAATTTTACATAATGATCTTTATTTTCGTAGGTACCAACAAGTTCGAGCCTTTCATATTAGCTTCCCAAGCAGATCAAGTTTGCTTCATTTCCATACCCTCGGATTACTACCTCGGGAATAAACTGGTTAGCTGTTATCAAAGTTACACCTCGAGGACGAATAATCGCTGGAGATGAACCACCATTACAAGAAGAAAACACCAATGAGATCGAGGTAGCTGAAGCAGAAATTGATGAGTTCTTACTCATTGATCCGCATAATCGTGAATACGAAGATGTTCCTGATCACTCAACGGACGAAGGTGTAGACGACGAGTTTTTTAGAAAATGATGATGTTTCAACAGATGACGACAATGTATCCGAATGAATTATGTATGTTTATAAGTTTGTTTAATCACAAAAATGAATTTGGATTATATATGTTTTAAGTTTGTTTAATCACAAAATCAATTTGCATTTGGGGTTTGGGGTTTATGTGTAGAAGAGGTTAGGAGTTTGGTGGTAGAAGAGGTTATAAGTTAAGGAAGTTGTGGTTTGGGGTTTGGGGTTTCGAGTTTAGGGATTTATAAACCCTTTCCTCGTAAAACCCTAGTAATAGAAAACACAGGCATAGCTGTTTCCTCGTAAGGTCCTAGTAAGGTTTACTAGGGCTTTACGAGGAAACAAACGCGGGCATAGCTACTTCCTCGTAAATTATTTTCCTCGTAAAGGCCTAGTAACAACCTTACGAGGACCTTACGAGGAAATAGGAACACGGGCATAGCTATTTCCTCGTAAGGTCCTAGTAAAATTACTAGGGCTTTACGAGGAAACCAAATTCCTTATATATACTCGAGCAATCCAGTTTCTCATTTGCTAGTAACCTTCTCTCTAAATCCTCTAAAGGTACTCTCTAATTCGTAGTTAGGTGATTAGATTAGGGAATTTAGATTAGGTGGTTAGTTTAGGAAATTTAGATTAGGTGGTTAGTTTAGGGAATTTAGATTATGTTGGTTTACTTTTATTTAGTGTTTTTTTAAATTATACGGGGAATTAATGTTTTGATTTTTTTTTTAAATATAGATGCCTAGACAGAGCAAGCTTGCTAAGGCTGCCAGCTGACTCAGCAGACTGGGACTCCAGTCATATTATCCACTGTTGAAGTGGATAAGATTTACGAGGAGGTAAAATAATTTAGTTTTATTATTAATTTTAATATTTTTTTAAAAAATTTCATAATGTTATTAATATTTTTATTTACAGGTCGCCCCTAGGAAAAAGGGGCGTATCATCGGGATTGGCTCGGTTAACAATGTCCCTGCAGCGACATCGTCTTATCATCAGGAGCAGCACGATGTCAATGCTCAGCTACGCTCGGAGTTGTCTTCGCTCACCGAGCATGTGACTTCTCTCACCGATGTCCTCGAGATTATGGCAGTTGGAAACCCGCATTTGGAGGAGATGTTGCGTCAGAGACGGGAACGCAGAGGGATTCCAACCCAACATCATCCACCATCACAGTCACAGCCTGCCACCAACTATGGAGAGGATTTCCCGAGCCAGGATGACTTCGTTTAGCAATTTCACGACCAGCATCCGTAGTTTTTTTTTTGTTTTTAATTGTATATTATGAATTTTTAAATTTTTTATATATTATTTAGTTATTTATAAAATATTTTGTTTTTTAGTTTTTATTTATAATTTGATTTTTTTAATTTTTAAAAAATAAAATAATTATATTTATAATTAATTTTTTTAATAGGGAAGAAAACATTTCGAAGCAAAATCCTCGTAAAAGTTCCAAGTAAAATCCTCGTAAAAGGTTCTAGTAAGTTCCTCGTAAGTGTTTACTACGACCTTACGAGGAAACTATACTACGATCTTACGAGGAAACCCTACGAGGAGCTTACGAGGAAAACATACCTACGCCTTTACGAGGAAAAGTTTCCTCGTAAATTAGCTACGACCTTACGAGGAAAAAGGCTTTACGATGAACATGTTTCGAGGAAACGAGTTTCCTCGTAATTTCCTCGTAATTCCTAGTAAATGGCCATTTACTAGGAAATTACGAGGAATACCCGTCCTAGTATTGGACGAGTTTTATTGTAGTGAAAGTGGTAAGACAGCACTGCGACGTGACTAAAGGAACATAATTTGTATATTTTATTAGCAACCAACATGCTTTTCGGATCTATTATATTTAACTCAAGGAACCAAGCCTATTCGAAAGTAGAACACACTTTATACAATCTATTTCAAGTTATTCAAATCTATTCCACCAAGCAACTAATGTTCACTACTTACTTTACTGTTCAGCTTGTCTTTTACTTCACCAAAGATTGTATCTTACTTCACCAAACTGTATTCTCCACTTCACCAAACCTGAAATATCAGAACCATTACCAAACCTGAAATATCATAACTATTTCACCAAACAAAAACTTATTCTACTAAAATAAGTTAATTCGCTTAACCAAAGTTAATTCTCATATAATAAAATAAGTCTCACAAACATAATATCATAAAGAAACAACACTAGAGTTCATACAAAACACAACCACCAATAGCAAACTCCAAGTAGATAGTCTTCAAACATCTCCACTTTCACCAGTAGCAAACTCCAAGTAGAGAACCTTGTTCTCATCCTCTTCATAGAACAAGAAGGTCTGAAGATTGGTAGGATCTTGCTTGAGATTGTTGATAGATGCTTTGTACAAAGGAGACCAAAGCCTGATAGCAGACAGCGAGTGTCTTTTTTTGTTAGCTTTTGGTCTACTAGAAGAAGAGGAACCAGAAGTTCTTGGTTCAGCTGGAGCATTGGTATCCTCAGTAGGAGGAATTCGCCTATCTGAAGCATCAGTGTCTTCAACATCACCATCATTATGATTCAGATCCAAATGGTCTTCATCTTTTTGAGCAGTCCATCCTTCACCTCCACTTAGGTGAACCGTTCCAAACACCTGCTCCATCAAGTCCATATTTGCTACTAGATTGTCTTTAAGACTTCTTGATGCAGGCCATTCCTGAAAAATCAATAAATTTATCAAACTCAATCATTATCAAACTGTTAAAGTTGGATTACAATCAAGATATTCTTGAAAAGAATTATGAAAACATTTGCAATAAAAAATTATAAAAACATATGTTCCACAAATATTTATAAACCTGGCAAGAACCAACAAGTAAACATAATAGACCGTAACAGAATAGTTGATTACCTTACAAAGCTCATTCCACCAGTCCTCCGACATGTCTATGCACCCAAATGAATCATAACCCAGTCTGGTTCTCTTTTGAATCAACTGATTGAGATGCTCATACTGCTTTTTGCAAGTAGTGTGTTTGATCCCAATTTTTTCCAAGGATGTCTTTGCCCATAAGCTTCATAGAATTTGTCAATGATGGACTATCTATCCGCATCATTGACATTTTGTTTTCTGACATTTCCTTTGAGCTTCTCTTCAATTCTCAGTTTAAGATAGAATCCGGTTTGTTCATCACTCCATACAAGATTCTTTGAATATACAAATATTTAATAGAAGAATCAAACTAAACTAAGAAAGCATTCAATTAAAAATACTTACATCAGTACCATGGACAAAGGTCATTGCAACAATTATCTACGAGCTGGTACCTGCAATAACACAACACAATGGTAAGAAACAAAGACTAAAACACGATGCAACGGAACTAAAGAACCAGAAATAAATAATTTTCTTGTATTATGATGTGAATCGATGAACATGTGTAATCAAAAGAAGAAGTATCACATGTTTCTCTCACAAATAAACAACAAAAAGACAAACACAATCTCTAGCACATCGACAACATAATTGGAAGCAAAGCAGCATAAAGACATGTTCAGAATAATACTGAAGAGGATGACAATTAACGATAACTAAGAAATGAACCCTATCATACATTCATACTTATGCAGTAAATAAGAACCATCATACATTCATACTCTGATATCTGAGCATAGCTTAAGGTAATACCAACAAGCAAACAAGCTAAGTAGCATACTCTCAATGATGGCATGAATACCTGGCTGATGTAAACAAAACCATATAAATCAGAAACACTCAATAGAAAACAACACCAGTGACATGTTGCCTCATGGTGGACTCCAAAAGAACCAAAAATGTGAACAATGAACATTAGCAAAAATCACACACTAACCCAAATCAAATCACAAGAGCACAAACCTCAATGCTCCAATCTAAATAAACTACATATCAACTTAGTCTACGAGTACTGGTAACAAGTACCAAACTGATTCACTAAAAGGAGAAAACGTGCTTGAAGCTTAGTTTTGACAACATTAATGTATATGAAAAATACCAAAATAAAAGACAACAAAAAATTAAGAAGCATACAAATGGAAAATAAGGCTTACACGAGCCATGAAGACGATAGCCCTCTTTACATAACTCACAATCTTATTTTCTCCTTTTCTGTTTGTTACATCTTTATATCTCTTACACACACAAGTTTGTAATAAGAAAAAGAATAAGAACTTACAGAAGCCTTACACGAGTCTTAGTTCGTACTCCCTAGCCATGGTTCAATCACACACTAACCAAAATCAAATCACAAGAGCACAACACATACATAAAATCAAATCACATCACAGAGCCACAACACAGACATAAATCGAATCACATCACAGAGCAAACACACACTAACCCAAATCAAATCGAGGTGAAAAAGCAAATCCATCAGAGAAAAAAAGCAAACCCAGATGCTGCGAGAGAGAGAGTAGAGTGGCTTGGAGACAAAGAGGCGGAGACAGAGAGGCGTGGAGAGAGAGAGAGAGGAATGGAGAGAGAGAGAGTCACAGAGAGAGAGAGGCAGCGAGATGGAGAATCAGCGAGAGATACATGCGCAAAGAGAGATGCTGGAGAGAGAGCTCAAGCTCCTTTCATGGATTTAGAGAGAGATATCAAGAGTCGACGGTAGAGTGGGATAAGAGAGTATAATTAGGTTTGTAAATTCTAAAGTTTATGAGGGGAAAATCGACATTTTGACATTTGACTAAACCATCTCCAGCCAGATGGTTTGATTTGGTCGAGCCAACTGATTTTTAAAATTAAACCTAAATCTCCAAAAGTCATCCAGATGAATCATCCGGATGAGTTGTACTTTTAGTGTCTAAAAGAACAAAACTTCCATCTCTATCCAGATGGCTCATCTGGATGGAGAAACGAACAACCCCTTAGCGAATATACTTGGAAATGACTTGGTTTCGAAGGGAAACTGAATTAGTGGCTGTTTAAAAGTTCAATACAATTATAAAACCAAATCTTATAGAACTTTATATAGAAATCCACAATTTGTTAAATTTCAAATATATTGTAACTCCTTTGGTTGCAAATCAATATTCATATTTTTGGGATTATTAAAGTGGTAATACAATGTAAATAATTTATTTTGCCAACTTCATTTTAAAAATTTAAATAAGATATAGACATTTGGAATAAACTCCAAAATTATGATGTTAAAGCATAAGTTTGTTCAGAATTTTAAACGCGAAACATGGCACTTTAGAGCACCATTATCCATGGTTGCTTACCATGGGTTGCTTAACTAAAAAACATTAAAAAATTAAGTAGGTCCCACAAAAGTTTTAAGAAACACTTCTTAAGTTGCCAAAATAAGCACTAATTTTCTTGGTTGCTTGTACTGTTTCGCGGGCCCCCACTGACACGTGGCGGCCCGCGATTGGTTCATTTTAATTTTTTTTTTAAAAAAAAAATCAGAAAAAAAAATTAAAAAAGAAAATAAAAAAATAAACACCCTAAATTTGGGGTGCTGGGTTAATCATGCTCTTAGGGTATAGGGTTTGAATATACATAATGATGATGTGTTTATATTAGACGAACGGTTCCTGGGCTTAATAAGTTGGATTTATACTTCGTACCAAATTGGCTAAATTATTGGCCAGAAATGGTGCTGACACTTGATTGGTCAAGCTTACTCTTGTTTCTCATTGGTTGAGTTATAAATGGTCGTAATTCATTTTTTTAAAAAGAAAGGCAAGACAGTGGCATTCTTTTGTAATTAACTTGAAAATCCAAGTGCAGAATCCCAGTAAGGATTATGCTTTTATAATATAGATTACAAAACCATTTCGATTTTCATCTGTTGCGTTTTGTTTTATTGAGAGGATTTATATAAGCGTACACATCTCCTCTTCCATATCTTAACCTTGCCACTCACCACCATCTCTCCTTGTGGCTCACCACCAAAGTCACCACAATCACCGGAGGTTAAGTCAGAGATTCCCGTGGCTCTGGAGTCATCCTTTCCATAGTTGTTGATCGTACCCGAGAAGAGAAGAAGACCCAACTGTAAAGACCCAAATCTTGGCCCAGTCAATTTGGTTTATTAAGGCCCAATTAGATTGCAAAAACCCTAATTTTATTCTATTTAAAGGCAATTTTGTTGTGGCTTATATCAGACACTTTTAGAGTAGCTAAGCCCTGTCGGAAAGTCACCGGATCAACCACTAACTATGAAGCACGGGGACAGCATGAACTTAACGTCTCCGGTACCAGCTGCGTTTCCGGGACGGGGATGGTGTGGGGACGGCGTGGGGAAGTTTCAAAACGTTCAAGAGAAGGTGGGGACGACAAAGTTTTATGGGGAATGCGTGGTTAGTTTAGAAAACGTTGATGAAACTTTTCTCCATAAAGTCGGTATAGTTTTGTAAAAGATTTATTATTTATTTTAATGTTTTTTCAATTTTGGAAATTGAAAAAGGGAAACATGTTTTTGTATAAATAATTAGGGGTTACAAAGTTTTAATCAATCACCTCTTAAACTAAACAAATTCTTATTCTCTTAATCTTCTTTCTCAATTGTCAATTTCTCAAGTCTAAGGAAAACACAGTAAGTATATTTACAAACTCTGTTTCTTTTTTTCAGTTTCACGTAAGGGAAGCCAGAGTTAGAGTTTTGTTTGTCAATTGTCTACTTTGTAAGTATTACATCTATTTCTTGTTTTTTTTTCAATATCAGCAGTACGTATTACATTTTTTTTGGTTTGTCAATTCTCACGTAAAAGAAGACATTATTAGACAATATTAGTATTAGATAGCATTTGGTTTGTTTCACGTACGTATGCGTTTTTTTGGCCTGTATGTAAAACTAGACAGTATTAGACATGAAAACAAAACTTTGGTTTTTGGTTGTTTTATGTTTTCTTACGAATTACTTTGTTGTTTCAAGTTTAAATATGTTTTGTTACGGTTCATGCTTCTCAAGCTTCTGGTTCCATTTAAGTTAACATGGAAAGAACGAAGGGTGACAATTGTGTCAGATGGTTGGAGCGATCCTACTAAATGAAAGTTTAAGAAGATTTGAGCTAAGTATTGTGAAGAACCATGAAGAACAATGAAGAACAATGGAGAGAGAGAGAGGGAAATTCGTGACCAGAGAGAGAGAGATGAGGAAAATATGTTTCCTTGCTGAAAATAGTGTATGGATACAAGATATAAATAGCCAAACACTCAGAGCAAGTTGATTAGCAAATAAAATAAACAAATAGGAGAGAGAGACTGGCTGGGGCAGACTGTGGCTGGATCAGACTGTTGCTGGGTCAGACTGTGGCTGGATCAGACTGTTGCTGGGTCAGACTGTGGCTGGGGCAGACTGTGGCTCGTCCAGACTGAGCTGAAAGTGACTTGTCCACACAGATTCAAATTCCTTGGACCACTTGTGACTTCTTCCCCCTTGGTCTCCAACTTCTCTTTTCTTCTTTGTAGACAAGTATTATTCTTCTGGTTAGAGTAACTGATCCCATTCAAGTGACCAGACCTTAACTTGCCTTGCAAACCAAGAAAGGTCGAAGTTAGGTTGTACGGACACAACCTGTACGGACCACTCCAAACTTAAACATCTGGATACCACTTCTCTTGTGATCTCTTCTTCTCCTCTTTGCCATTCATGTCTTCATGTCAACACTCCCCCTCAAGCTTGACCATAGGGACTAGTCAAGCTTGGATTCCATGAAGCATTCCCTCATTAAAACCTTTACTTGGGAAAACCACTTGGGATAAAACCCAAGCAAAGGAAAAAGAGTAGAACACTTCATGGTAAGAGGATCAATGACATGAGATGTCTATGAGTCCAAGCTTAGGATGAATGGACTCACAAACCTTGCTGCTTGCTGCCTTAGTGAATATGTCAGCCAATTGATCTTCACTTCTTGTGTAGCATGGAAGAATCACTTGCTGCTCTACTGCTTGTCTCACCTTGTGGCAGTCTACTTCTATGTGCTTTGTCCTCTCATGGAAGACTGAATTTGATGCAATGTGTATAGCCGCCTGATTGTCACAATGCATTGTCATTGGTGCTGTGATTTCTATTTCCAAGTCTTTGAGTAGTCCTTTGATCCATATAAGCTCACTTGTTAGCTTCCTCATGGCCCTATATTCTGCCTCAGCACTTGAGCATGACACCACCTTCTGTTTCTTGGTCTTCCATGTGACTAGATTGCCTCCAATGAAGGTACAATATCCAGTGGTTGATCTCCTATCAGTTCTGTCTCCAGCCCAATCTGCATCACAATATCCCACCACTTCAGTGCTTCCATTTCTAGCCATCCATATGCCTTGACCAGGAGCTTCTCTCAAGTATCTCAAGATCCTCTCCACCATGTGCCAATGATGAATTGTGGGTGTTTGCATATGCTGACTGACTTGGTTCACAGCAAAGCATACATCAGGCCGAGTTATGGTCAGATATATGAGTTTTCCAACCATTCTTCTATACTTCTTTACATCCTCAAATGGAGTGGCATCAAACTCCCCCTCTCGTAGTACCTTGTAGCCTTCCTCTAATGGTGTCTTGGCCTGTCTACCACCAAGGTTTCCTGCCTCATTTAAAATGTCAAGTGTGTACTTCCTTTGGGATAAGAAAAGCCCCTCTTTAGAGCGGCACATTTCAATCCCTAAGAAGTACTTTAACTCTCCCAAATCCTTAATATCAAATGCAGTTTTGAGAAAAGTTTTGGTTGAGAGTATACCTTCCTTGTTGCTACCAGTGATAATGATATCATCTACGTACACCAAGATCACCACAATACCTTGTTGGCTAGTTAGAGTAAATAGGGAGTGATCTGCCTCTGATTTTACAAATCCTCTTCCATTAAGAGTTGCACTCAGCTTGTGGTACCAGGCTCTAGGAGATTGTTTCAAGCCATATATTGCCTTCTTCAGCCTCAAAACATTCCCTGGTTTGACCATGTTCTCTAAACCAGGAGGTGGCCTCATGTAGACTTCATCTTCCAATTCTCCTTGGAGGAATGCATTCTTTACATCCATCTGCCATAGATCCCACTCAAGGTTGACAGCAAGAGATAGAAGAATCCTTATGGTGTGCAACTTGGCCACTGGTGCAAAGGTATCCAGGTAATCTTCCCCATATACTTGAGTGTAACCTCTTGCCACAAGTCTTGTCTTCTTCCTCTCTGGTTTTCCATTAGCAAGATACTTGATTGTATACAGTAGGCGACTTGTCACTGCCTTTTTACCCTTGGGGAGTTCAGTTTCAAACCATGTATCATTCTTGATCATGGCACCAATCTCATCACCAACAGACTGTCGCCACTCCTCATGTTGCATAGCTTCTTCATATGTTTTTGGAATGTACTCAGCATCCAATTCCCCAATGAAGACTTGATGTTCTTCTGGATATTGAGCAAGAGAGCATACTGCACTTATTGGATGAGCCACAGCTTCAGCATTGAAGTAAACCCTTGTGTTAATCCAGTTTGAGGCCGGCTTCCTGATCCTTGTACTTCTTCTCAATGGTTGTATTTGATCAGGTTCTGGATCATTTTTTTCACTAGGCTCTCCCACTTGAGTCTCAGTTTCTAAATCAGATAGACCTTCATCAGATGGCACTCCATCTTGATCATGAGCTACTGAGTTCTCCTCAGGTTGAGCTTGAGCTTCAGATTGATCACCACTTTCATTGCCCCCCTCATGATCAGGATGAGTGACTCGAATGTCTTTCTCAGCCTCTGGAACAGTATGGGTGGGATCCTCCTTGGCTGGTTCAGGAACTCTTGGTATACTGATGCCTAGCCTTTCCATAATAACTCTCAGATTGTTAGCTCTATCAGAGGCAGATTGAGATAGATCCTTAAGCTCTTCCCAACTCTTCTCATCATAATAACCTCTTGATTCCATGAACTTAACATCTCTGGATACCAGAACTCTCCTTGTTTCTGGAACATAACACTTGTAGCCTTTCTGATGCGTGGAGTATCCAATAAACATTGCCTTTGTGCTTCTAGCCTCTAGCTTGTTTCGTAGCTCTCCTGGAATCAAGACAAAACACACACACCCAAACACACGCAAATGGTCTATAGATGGCTTAGTTTGGTTGAGTACCTCATAAGGAGTAGCATCAAGGAGTATTTTGGTGGGTGTGCGGTTGATCAGGTAGGTGGCTGTAACAACTGCATCTCCCCAAAACTTCTTAGGTACATTTGTGTGAAACATTATGCTCCTGGCTACTTCCATCAAGTGTCTATTCTTCCTTTCTGCCACGCCATTTTGCTGAGGTGTGTAAGGGCAGCTGGTTTGGTGTATGATTCCATGTGTGGCAAGATGTTGTTTGAAGGCTGTGCTAGTGTATTCACCACCATTATCTGATCTAAGAATCTTTATCTTAACATTGAAATGGTTAGTGATATAGCTCTGAAAATTTTTAAATGCTTCTAGCACCCTATCTTTTGATTGCAACAAGGTAATCCATGTGTACTTAGATTTCTCATCTATAAATGTCACAAAGTATCTATGTTGTTCTCTAGATGCACATGGGGCAGTCCACACATCAGAATGTATTAAATCAAAGCAGTGATCATAGATAGTTTTTGATTTAGGAAACACACTTCTACAATGTTTTCCTAGAATACAAGCCTCACAATCACTTTTAAACGAAATACTAGGCAACAGGATGTTTAAGGCTCTAGAATGAGGATGTCCTAATCTAGCATGCCACAATACATCTTTAGGGAATTCAGAAATAGCATTAAAAGCAGAAGATAATTCAACAGCTGGTCTTGTGTCCTCAAGCAAGTACAAGTCTCCCTTGGTCACACCTTTGCCAAGCAACTTACTAGACTCAATATCCTGAAAGTAAACTTCATTAGGAGTGAATGTAACATGGCAGTTTAAATCATTTGTGGCCTTTTTAACAGAAACCAAGTTTGATGCAAAGGTTGGCATATAGAAAGCCTTAGATACTTTGTCAAACAGATTCAAATCACCTATTCCTCTTATTGGGACTTTATCACCATTTGCTATCATCACATTTCCTAAGGCTGGTTTCACATTTCTAATCAAGTGGGAATCACTAATCATATGATGTGAGGCACCAGAGTCTATTACCAATGGTCTAGCAGTTTTTAAATCACTCATTGTACTATAATCAGTGTGAGATGCATTAAGAGAGAAGCCAAGAGTTTTAGGGATACCAGATTCTTTCAAGGCCTTGATGAGAGCATCTAGATCAGATCTCTTGATAGTCTCATCCTGGTTGGTTCTTGCAGTTGAGTACACTGAAGTAGAGGCCATAGCACTTCCCACACCATTGTTTGGGGTCGCTGGTTCAGCACCATCAGTGGAGAAGTTAGCCCTTGCATCCATGTACTGAGTGCGGTTCTCCTTGAATTTGTTTGGCTTTAGATGAGGATTCAGTATCCAGCACTTGTCCTTGAGATGACCTTTCTTCTTGCAGTGGTCACAAATCAAAGACCTTTTTTCCTCTTGCTTGTACACACTCTTGTTTGCCACTGCTGCTTCAGCTTGATTAACCATGACAGGTTCTCCTTTGCTCCCAAACAGACCCACTGAGCCTTCTTCCTTTTGGATTTGCGCACATACATCATCTAGAGAGGGGAGTTTATCAGCTCTCAGGATGTGCTTGATTAGGCTGTTGTAGGATGAATTGAGAGTCAGCAGCAACCCAAATACTTTGTCCTCTTCACGCCTTGCATTCAGAGTTGAGGGATCCACAGTGTGTGGTCTTAGAAGCTCCAGCTCTGCCCAAAGAGATCTAAACTTCCCAAAGTGAGTTTGGAACTCAATATCTCCTTGGCTGAGAGCATTAATGGCTCTTTTCACTTCAAACACTCTAGTAAGGTTGGAAGCATTTCCAAACACCTTGTAGAGAGTGTCCCATAGTTCTTTGGTAGTCTCACAGTATGAGTAAGACTCCAAGATAGCTGGTTCAAGAGAGCTGTGGAGGAGAGAGAGCACCATCTGATCTTCTTGAGACCATTTGTCTTCATCAACCACCACCATCTCTTTTCCATCATCTCCTTGGAGGATCTGCTTTGGAGCTGCTTCATTGGTAACATGACTCCATAATCCTCTTCCTCCAAGGGCTGTTTTCACCAGTCTGGACCATAGAAGATAGTTCATCCCCTTTAAGGTCACAGGTATGTGAAAAGACTTGTTGCTCTCCATCTTTCACTTGCCAAAAGTAGAAGAACCAGAGAGTGAATCTTGAAGAAAATGAAGCAACAAGGACAGAGTAAGCTTTGTTTGCGGAAGTAAATAGGTTCAGAAGCTTTGTTGCTCTGATACCATGAAAGTTTAAGAAGATTTGAGCTAAGTATTGTGAAGAACCATGAAGAACAATGAAGAACAATGGAGAGAGAGAGAGGGAAATTCGTGACCAGAGAGAGAGAGATGAGGAAAATATGTTTCCTTGCTGAAAATAGTGTATGGATACAAGATATAAATAGCCAAACACTCAGAGCAAGTTGATTAGCAAATAAAATAAACAAATAGGAGAGAGAGACTGGCTGGGGCAGACTGTGGCTGGATCAGACTGTTGCTGGGTCAGACTGTGGCTGGATCAGACTGTTGCTGGGTCAGACTGTGGCTGGGGCAGACTGTGGCTCGTCCAGACTGAGCTGAAAGTGACTTGTCCACACAGATTCAAATTCCTTGGACCACTTGTGACTTCTTCCCCCTTGGTCTCCAACTTCTCTTTTCTTCTTTGTAGACAAGTATTATTCTTATGGTTAGAGTAACTGATCCCATTCAAGTGACCAGACCTTAACTTGCCTTGCAAACCAAGAAAGGTCGAAGTTAGGTTGTACGGACACAACCTGTACGGACCACTCCAAACTTAAACATCTGGATACCACTTCTCTTGTGATCTCTTCTTCTCCTCTTTGCCATTCATGTCTTCATGTCAACACTAAAAACTTTTGATTAATTTTATTGATACTTGTGGAAGTGGTCCTATATTTCTCAAGGCTGTGAACTGTTTTGGAGAAGTGAAAGATAGATTCTTGATCTCTGATATGATGAAAGAGGCTATCAATGAAGTGGGTCATCAAAACGTTGTGCAAATTATCACTGATAATGCAGCAAATTGCAAGGCTGTTGAAGAGATTATTTAGAGTACCGTTCCTCATATTTATTGGAAACCATGTGTGGTTCACACCCTTAACCTTGGTTTTAAGAACATTTGCGTAGAAAGGAATGTGGAGAAGAATGAAGAATGAAACTGAATAACATATGTTCATGGAGATGCACTTGCAATACAACATTTCATGCATGTATGTCGTCGATTGATGCTTGTCTTCTTTCTGTGCGGATTGTATGTTCGAGTTTCTGCGAGTATGAGAATAGTAATTCTTGTCCTTTATTGCTCCTGGTACTCTTTTGCATGCACATGAAAGACAAATGAAAACAAAATCAGTAACTTCAAAGTAAAACAAACCTAGATTAAACCCTAGAAATTAAATCTAATGGTGATCAATGTTCCTCGGCAACAGCCAAATTTGACATGCGTGTTGTTTACTGTTCTAGAAGGGTATAAATATCCTAAACAACCAACTATCAAATTAACCCTTAATCCTAACACACAAAATAATACTCTTTCCAAGAGAGATCATGTGTAGTACTTAGGGAACGAATCCACAGAGAACAATGGCACAATATATTTTTTATTCCTAAAGTTAAGCTAGGTGATTATATATATATATATATATTGGTAACAACTAATCAGTCTAAGGAAATGTTCTTTATTAGAGAGTGTAGATGCAATATGGAAATATGCTAATAATGTAAATATTGAAATATGCTAGTAAACTAACTAGATGTAAATGTAAATATACTAGATCTAGGATTTCAGGCAAGTGGATTATAGAAGATAGAAGTTAAGGGTATTAATCATAGAACTCAATATCTAATGTGAAAGACGACCATCTCTCGTTGCGAGTCTAATCTATTGACTAAGTCCAATGTCTTAGCTCTCGCTTGTTGACACAGAATGACCGTCGATTGATGGCAATGATCCTGCGTTGTTCGATGGTTTCTTGAGTCAAGCTTTATGACCGAATTCGATAAGTTCACTAGATTAACTAAATCAACTCTCGTTTGTTTCTAGCAACCTAGCTCAACAGAATAAATTTCGGTAGTAGACCATGCTCTCGCTTGCGCCTAACTATCCTATTATCATGGTTCTAGTTAGCTACTCTAGAACACAAGCAATAAACACAATTCTATTAATATATCTAATAATAACCCTAACAATTCTATTATTTGGTTAATCCATCAGTACCATTAATAAATCCTAAATCTAGTTGATAACTACCCAGACATAATCAAGGTAAATATAATAATCTGAATATAATGCATAGATAAAACACTAGGGTTTCGATACAAATCTCCCTAAAGAGTTATGAATCTTATCCCTAAATAGAATACTTAAGAACCTAGCACCGTACGTCTCTGTACGTATGCGTATGTCTATTCTCTCTCCTCCTCTCCTCTCATACATAAAGTATAAATATAAAAACCTTAAAATCTATGTCAAAACTCGTCAAGGAGTAAACTTGTAATCTTGTGTCTTGTCTCTAACTTGGGTTTGAAATCGGCTGTCTACGAATTGGTCATCGATCGATGGCAAGTGGTCAGCATCGATCGATCTTGGTCATGTAATGTCGGTCAACGTCAGGATAGTGTCATCGATCGACGACAGTCTTGTACTTCGACTCTCTCAAAGATCAACTACGGATTATTCTCCTCTAAATGCTCCAAAAGCTCCAAGTATCGCCATATATCTCCAAAACGTACCTTGACCTGTGAAAAGACCTTAAAAAATAGCCTAGACACACATAATAAACCCTAAATGGAGTCCATAAAATGGCATAAAACTGGTAATAAATAGGCTATATCAATAGGCCAGGGTACCATATGAGATTTACATGGATGCATCAGGTACTCGTTTGGGATGTGTATTGATGCAGGAGGGTCAGGTCATTGCATATGTATCATGTCAGTTGGGACCTCACGAGGTCAATTACCCTACTCTTTAATTGGAGTTGGCAGTAGTTTATTTGTGCTAAAGATCTGGAGGTCGTAATTGTATGTAGAGAAGGTGCTGATTCTCACAGACCACCATAGTCCGAAGTATATTTTTACCATGCAAACTTTTATTTGAGACAGCGTAGATGGATGGAGTTGTTAGCAGATTACAAGTTAGATATCATTTATCATCCGGTAAGGCCAGTCAGGTGGTAGATGCCTTAAGCAGGCGTAGGTGCGATGTTTCAGGAACCAAAGAGGTTTATGAGCTTACTAAGATACTTGCTAGTCTTAGAATGTGTGCAGTTACTATCACGGGAGAGACAACTGGCCTTGAGGTTGTGGAGTAGGCAGATGTACTATGGAGAATACGCAAAGTTCAGGACAATGATAAGGCTTTGTGTAAGTAGATCGAGATTGAGAGTAGTGGATATCATACAGCTTCGAGTGGGATGTACATGTACCAGATCCGAGTTTGTGTGCCAGATGTTAAGCTGTTAAGGAAGGGAAATTTACATCAAGAACACCACTCGTGTTTTTATATCCATTTGGGAAATACAAACATGTATTGTGATTTGAAGCGTTATTATCATTGCTCTTGTATTAAGAAGAATGTGACTATATTTGTATCGCATCAGACATGTCAGATGGTTAAGGCTGAGCATCAGATGCCTAGCGGCTTATTGCAAAACCTACCATTGCCAAAGTGAAAATTTGACATGGTGACTATGGATTTTGTGACTGGACTTCCGATAACCTATGTTGGGAAGAATGCTATTTGGGCGATTGTGGATATACTCACCAAATATGCTCATTTCCTAGCACTCAAGAAAATAAATAGAGCTGATCAGTTGGCACAAATTTACATCAGAGAGACTGTGAGGTTGCATGGAGTTCCTGTTAGCATTGTATCTGATCGCGACACAAAGTTCACATCTACTTTTTGGCGAGCCTTCTAGAAGGTGCTTGGGAAAAATTTCATATGAGTACAACTTATCATCCGCAGAGAGATGGGAAGTCAGAGAGGACTATTAAGACTATAAAAGATATGCTCAGGGCGTGTGCTTCGAATTGGGAAGAGAGTTGGGGAAAGTATTTACCTTTAGTTGAGTTTGCCTACAACAACAAGAACTACCAATCAAATATTGCGATGGCACCATATGAGGCTCTTTATGGTAGGCCTTGTAGTACACCACTTTGTTGGATGGAAGTAGGGGAGCAACGTGTCATAGAAACAGAAATGGTTCAAGAGACGATAGAACAAGTAAAGATGCTCAAGATTCGGCTTAAGTAAGTCTGCGACCGTCAGAAGAGTTATGTAGATAAGCGCCAGAACGATTTGGAGTTTCAGGTGGATGACCTTATATACTTGAAAATAATGACGTTTCAGGGAGGATCTAAGACACGGAAGATAAAGCTTAAGCCGAGATATATAGTATGGTACCCCATTGTGGAATGGATTGGAGCCATGACTTATAGATTCTTGTTGTCAGCATATTTGTCAGACTTTCATGACATATGTGTTCCATGTGTCAGTTTTGAGGAAGGTTGTGAGAGAGCCAAAGATCATTTTGCAGCAGTCGGAAAGTAATTTTGGTAGAATTTATCTACACTTAATCAACCAGTAGATATTAGAAATCGGCAAGTGAAAGAAGTTCAGGAGATGGTGACCATATTGGTCAAAGTATGTTAAGAAAGAGACACAATCCAAAGGATACATGGGAGACAGAGACTCTTCTATCCAGAGATTTTCAGTATGGCATTGGATTGTCAGTTCAAGATTTGAATTCGGGGACAAATTCCTTGTTAGTCGGGAAAAATTGTAACGACCCAAATCTCAGCCCAGTCAATTTGGTTCATTAAGGCCCAATTAGATTGAAAAATACTAATTTTTATTATATTTAAAGGTAATTTCATAGTGACTTGTATCACACTTTTGGAGTGGCGAAGTCCTGCCGGAAAGTCACCGGATCAGCACCTAATAGTCACAATAACGAAGGAACCATCACACTATCTGAAATAGGAGAATAAGACTCAGCAGACACGTTTTGAGAGAATACAGAAACGACTGATCAAAACCAATAATTTCAAGAACATATTTTGATGGTATGTTCTACACTCATAGATATATTTCTATCAGAAAACGGATCGTCATTTGGAATTTTTATCTAATAGTTATGGTTAATTCTTCGAGATTGATCTTTGCAGATTGGATTCGCCAACAGCCAACTTCATTAGTATTTTCCCGTTGATCCAAAATGAACCAGGAAAAGAACGAGATATCATTGGAAATATCTTGATATCAGATTTCCAGAACATCTTCCTGATTGTAAAACCGAGGTACGGTTAGAAATTATTGACGTTTCTTCATGGCTAAGAATAAACCTGTTGAGTTGCAGAGACAGTTCCGACCAGTGTCGGAATAAGGGAGAAACGGTCAACGGAAAAAAAATATTTCAGTCTGTAAATTTGTCAGTATGGATTTAATTCTTTTACATATCATCTACAACAAGCGGATCTTCATTTCGAGTTATTCTATGAGAGTTATGCTTGTTTTCGTGAGAGGTGTTCGTGCAGTCTTTGTTTGCGACCAGCCTGGATATGAAGCTATTTTGGTTAACCAAATGGTGTCCGATCGGAGTAAACTCAATCGATACTGACAGAGGACATCTTGGAATACTTTCTGACCAGAGGGATCGAAAAGGTAATCATCTGTTAACTTTAGGGTCCAGTTCTGCCAGAAACATCATATTCTTGTATTTTCAGAGAGTTCCAGTCGGAGTTGCTGTTTTAGAAGCCGTCAAGGTCATTTGGTGTTTTCTCAAGTTTTCTTCAGAACCCATGGCAAAGATGAGGTCTATCCCGTGAATCCTCTACCAGTTTAGTTTTCGAAACATGATCCGTCTATTTGAATTGAGTCTATTTGAGTCATGTTTGGTAGTTAGTTCATTCATTGTAAACCAGAAATAGGGGTCTAGAGGATTCTACTTTGATTGAATTGTATAATGTCAATTGATGATATATATATATATATATATATATATATAAATAAGTGGTGGGCGGGGGTACAGGGATGACCGAGCTAGCAACACATATATGGTGGGCGAAGGTTCAAAGACGTCTGAGCTAGCGACGCAGATTGTGTGGTGCGTTGTGCAGAGATGTTTGCATTCGTCCTAGATATGGTGGGCGGGGGTACAAAGATAGATTGTACTAGCGACGCAGAGTATGTATATACTTATGAGGAAAAGCGGGGTGTATGGACTAGCTATATGCTATCATCGCATTGTTTGCTTTATGTGATGCTTTAGGCGTCGTGTTTGTTCATGTTAGAGCTAAAATTCCATAGTGGAAGTTCTATTTACTCAAGTTAGTGGTTTGCATGTCTAGTATCCCATACCTCACTGAGTGACTCTCCTGTCACTCACCCCTCATTCCTTCCCCTTTCAGGTGAGACCGACAAGTAGGAGTGATCGGCATCGAATCACTACTTTTGGGTTGTTTTCCTTTGTTTTATTTTTAGACCTCTGCTTATGGTTTTATCGAAATTTATATGGATTTATTTACTATTATTTGGAGTTATGGTATTTGGAAACGTTTTATGAGAATTAATAAATGATGATTTCAGAGATTATTATTTATTTTATTATTTTGGAAAATGCGGGTATTACACCAACCAAACCAAAGAGCTTCCGCACCATTTTGTTCCCATGCGTCTTCTTATTCTTCTCTCTGATGCGTACCAAAATTATCTCCGATGAGTTCCCTTCTCCTTTGTGATGTTCTTATTATACTCTCCTTTCCTTTTGCTAGATATGTGCAGTTGATGTGGAGGAGACGAGATGCACCGATAACCACCAACGATCTCTCGGCGTCAACAAGAACCACGGTTTAATTTCGGAGTTCTCGCAGACACCAGAGATCCATGGCACCAAGGTCTGGGAACCGAAATTCGCATTGTTGATTTCCGATGAAAATAGGAAAGCTAAGTAAACCTAACTTTCCCAGAGGTCCCAAATATCAGTTGATAAGGCCTGATATTTACCACTATTTTGCTATGATATCAACCCTATTTAGATTCTATTATATGTTTTGGAGTATGTTTTAGAGTATTTTCAGGTTCATGTACGTTCTGGAGAACTTTTGTGTTTTTGGAGCTTTTAGAGATGCAGAACTGTGCAGATGCGTCAGATGTATAGCTATGGATGGAGAACTTCCCACGGTGCGATTGAGATGACTGTTTGAGGTAAATTAGGATACCAAAGTTATGACCATTTTACTTGAGAGTGTTCTGTCTGCCTCGCGAGAGGAAGCTGTCGAGAAGATGAATGAGTGTCAATCGACGACACAGCCTTGGTGTCGATCGACGGTGATCCCAGAAGACAAGCCCGACTTGTTTTATGGCCAACTTAAGCCGATAAGCCATCACAAATTACCAAAATATCCATGGACGACCTAAAACCCTATTTATATGTTTTCTAAGCCACTGTTGATGGCTACACTTGGACGCTAAGCAAGGTTTCTTTTATTCATTGTTCTAGCGTTTATTAATGGTATTGGCGGATTAGCCAAACAATAGAATTCCTAGGGTGATTATTAGATCTATCAATAGAATTGTGTTAATTGTTTGTGTCATATTTGAGTTTTATTTTCTATGCCCATTCTAAGAAAAAGGAGTAGAAACTTATAGGTGTACCATCGATCGATTTTGAAGAATCAACATTGATCGACCATGGAACATGACCATCAGTCGACATCAACATCGTGACATCGATTAATACTCTTTTACAGAGTACGGTATCAATTTTCTCTCTTAATATATTTACTTATGATTTGTTTTTTCCTAACCAATCCGGACGGATTACACTGGGGACAATGTAATTTCAGTCTAGAGGAGTTTCGCTGATTCTATTTGATTTGTATTGAGTCTTATTTACTATATATATATATGTAAGTTTTTCAAACGTTTTACTGAGTCAAGAATGGGACTATGATCAAGATTTATCATTGACTAACCAATCTTTAGCACCATTCTTAGAAGGTTGTTTGCAGAGATTACTAGAGATACCAAAGTGGATCATCATGCCACTATATAACACTTGCTCAAAAGTTTGATGGAACCGAAGCTGATTCCCAACACTAATCCTAAAATCATCAGCTTGCTTTGGGACTTGGTATAGCTAGATCAGATTCCTTCTGCAAGTCTGGAAGGTAAAAGTCTGTGTGCTTCTTATTCCCCTCTCTCTCCCCTTGAAATAAAAAAAGGAGTCGAACAGGATTTGGTGGCTACAACCACTAAAGCTTAATTCATATGATTCTAGAAAGAAATAAATATCAAAAAGAAGTGAACATGACCTGGTGGCAAAAACCATTAGGGCTTGATTCATGGAAGCCTGTCCAAATATCTCAGTCAATTAAAAAATTAAATGATACCCTCAAAAGAAGGGAGACATTGAATGAGAGAAGTGGGAAGAGAGAGAGAGACAAAGGGATAAGAGAAGACTGCCTGTGTACTTAGATACTTTCAGGGGTAAGAATCCATGTGTTGTTTAATCGATACTCATAGGGTAAAGCCTGCACTTTTATTTTATGCAAAGAAATGAAATTAGTAGAGGGGTGAGTCAGACTGGAATTTGCTAAGTTGTTGGTAGAATGGATTTGGTTGCTATACTAGGATAGGGTGTATAAACTCTCTCTGTGATTGACTTGATAGGATGTGGTTGAAACAAAGTTGTGTGAAAGTTATACTTAGACATTATGTGAGTCCTAGGTGCGATTGAGATGATATTTTGACAGAAGATAGAGATTTGAGTTAGCTTTCCAATTCCACGGTTTGAGGTCAATCAGGATCCTACGTCCAACGTTATGACTGTTTTACTATAGAGTGGTCTGTTTGCCTCGTGAGAGGAAGTTGTCGAGAAGATGAATGAGTGTCGATTGACAGTGATCCAAAAGAAAGGCCCTACTTTTTTTATGGCCGACTTAAGCCCAAAAGCCATCAAAAATTACCAAAATACCTATGGACGACCTAAAACCCTATTTATATGTTTTGTAAGCAATTGTTGACGGCTACGCTTGGACCCTAAGCAAGCTTTCTTTTATTCATTGTTCTAGGGTTTAGAGAGAAGGGAGAAACTCCTTCAGAGTCCTCCTGGAATACCTTTGTTTTTATATTATATATATATATATTCTATTCATCTATGATTTCTGTGACAAAGATCATGTTTGATTAGATCTCTTGTTAGGTTTAGGGTTTATTAATGGTATCGATGGATTAGCCAAAAAAATAGAATTGCTAGGGTGATTATTAGATCTATCAATAGAATTTTGTTTATTGCTTGTGTTCTAGAGTAGCTAACTAGAACCCTTGTATAGGATAGTTAGGCGCATGCGAGAGCATGGTCTACTACCATAATTAATCCTGTTGAGCTAGGTTGCTAGAAACAAACGAGAGTTGAATTACTTAATTTAGCGAACTTATCGAATTAGGTCATAAATCTTGACTCAAGAGACCATCGATCGATGCAAGATCATTGCCATCGATCGACGATGAATCCATGTAACCAAGAGAGAGCTGAGACATCGGATTTAGTCAATAGATTTGACTCGCAGCGAGAGCTGGTCGTCTTTTACATTAGATATTGAGTTCTATGATTAATACCCTTAGCTTCTATCCTTTATAATCCACTTTCCTGAAACCCTAGATCTAGGAATTTATTATTATTGTTTACTTACCAATCAATCAATTATCTGCTATAGTTTATTTACTGCTTATTATTCTATTTTCCTAGCTTAATCGCGACTATATTGAGTTTATTGTGTGTCCATGCTCTCTATGGATTCGATCCCTAAATACTACAAGTTGACCTCTCTTGGCAAGAAGACTTTGTAGGGTTAATTTGATAGAGTTTGCATTGAAATACATAAAAACCCTCCTGTCGTCTTTTAAACTACACAACAATCAATCAAACAATGAGAACAAACAAAATAATAAATCGGTAAAAAATGAAAAGGGAGCAAGGAAGATCTTATTCTGAATTGAGTGAATGAGCTTTACAACAGGTAAAACCTTGCCGATAAGAGCCGTTGGCAAGTTCTTAGTTCTAACCTTGTGGGACTTGATTAACCTAGTTGAGTAGCAGCTCGAAAAGAGAAAAAAGAAAACATGCCTAATTTTCCCTAAGTGCTGTTCTTTGCTCTGAGTAGAAAAAATTGTACCCCGCATCTTTAAACCTTGACGCCCTTATATAATCCTCCTAGAGGGGTTTGCTCTTTACATTTCTGCCCTCAGTCGAGTTTATCGCTTCGCGGAATATTCAATTTTTATTCGATCTTCGTGGTTATCTTTGGAAACTTCACATTTATCTTTTCATGCAAAATAAAAGACAGAACGTCATAACGATTGGGCTTGATTTCGTGTAAAACCGCGAGTGGGTTTTTGCCGTGTTTTAGAGCTTCTCGGGCCGTTTTTTGACTTAAGCATTTTTACGATTTATCGAAAGAGCGCTTCCGAAACGACATCGATTCCGAAGAAAGTTCCAATTTCTCATATAGTGGGGGCAGATTTAGGTGTTTAGTTAACTGTTTCCATTTTTCACGATCAATTCAAACTTTATACGAGGAAATGATTTCTTGCGGTTTTAAATTGTAAAGTTGCAACGGTAACTCCTATCGAGAGGAAAAAAGAGCTAGTTCAATCCAATCTCGAAGGAGGAAGCTATGAGGGTGGGATGAAGACGGATTAATTGATCCAACTCTCCTCGGGGGCGAGTTGGACAGCTCGTTCGGTCCAACTCACCTCGGGGGCGAGTTGGACTGCTCATTCGGTCCAACTCACCTCAGGGACAAGTTGAACTGATTGTTTGGTCCAGCTCGCCCCCGAGGCGAGTTGTACTGCCTGTTTTTTTTGTTTCGATGCTCGGACCCGTTTGTCCGTGGCTTCGAGTAACCTTTCTCGAGGAATTATCGTATGAATCCTTTTCAGAATTCATATGAAACTCTATTTCGGTTCTCTTGCTCTCTTTTTTTTTAAATACTATCTCCTTCTTTTTAAAGAGAAACATTTTTGGGAAGTTTTAGTTATTGATTTCGTTGTAACCGATTTTGACCCCAACAGTTATCCCCCAACTCGTTAGAAACGTGATTTTCTTGATAGCGGTTAGGCGTGTTTACGTAAGTTAGGTGGAATTCAATGACTGAAAGTCCCAAGGTGAATAGTGAATTTTCTTGCTTATAAGTATGTGGAGTAAGTTTTCAAATTTTTTACTTGCTCATTTCACAAAAACATTTCTAAGGTAGAAAGATCCTTTCTCTCCCTTTCTCCTTTTGGTATTTTTCATCATGTCTTCAAGACAAAGAGATTCTGCCAAGTCTCATCCGTAGCGTTCAGTTCCCGATGGTTATAGCTCGCAATATAACGATGTGTAGCCAAAAGTGGAGTTTGAGGCACACTCGATCAATCCCGAAGAGGCCGATGCGTACTGAACGGCCAGGGGAAAAGTAAAGCCTTCTAAGCCTGGAACGTGGGTTCCTTCTCCGTTTCGTGCCTACCCTGTTGCTGGATGTCCGAGCCAGATCTATCCCAATGGGCTAGATGCCATTCGAAGCTTTGCAATGTTCTGGAGTTGGTGGAGTTTCTTCTTCCAATAGTTGGGGAGGTCGTCGAGTCTCTGCCTGATGGTTACTTTACATGTTATGAAGTGTACTTATACAAGGCCACTTATGGTTTCCTATCCCATAAGTTATCGTGCGGCTCTTCAATCGTTTCGAGTTGTCGATTGGTCAGGTCAACCCATGCGGTTTGCAGCATCTTGTTGGGATTTTGGTGCTGAGTTACGAATAGGGTATGACCCTTGACGTCGACCATCTTGAAGGCCTGCTGATGCCTCGGGTAATTCGGCCATAGTAAAACTGAGTCCTCGGCGAAACATGGCGATCATAACGGGATTCGTGTCGAACTACCACTCCTGGAAGAAGCATTTCTTCTTTGTCCATGTCGACAGTGCATCCGTGGAAGAGAATTGCATTCCCATCTTTAGGACCAGATGGGGCCGGAAAGGTACTCCCGATCGGATATACGCCAGTTTCGGTTTTGATGATATTCGATCTTACGCATTTATCCTTTTGTTTTGCGGTGACTAATCCTCTTCCCCTGACTCCAGATGGCTTGGACACTGTCAGAGATTTAATCTGTGGCGGCCAATTCTTTCGGGCCATGTTCACTCCGAAACTTTGTCGCGCTGTTGCTCTTCACCGTTCTTGGTTTCAGCCAGATCTACAGGTCGAAGAAGGGGAAGAGTCAAGCATGGACGGGTTCTTTCCGTATGAGGCTCCAGTAGAGAGCGAAAGGTTGAGTTTCTTCAAAGACAGACGCATTATTGTCGATGATGATGTGGTCGACGGGCAAGGCTCTCCCACTAACAACATACTGAGAGATTATCTCAATAGTCAAGCATGTGTAAGTGGTGGCGACCAGATCGATCTTGACGAGTTGCTTGACTTCGACTTTCCCTCGACCGAGGGCGAGTCCAACGAGGTGCCGGAGTTTACCAAAGCGTTGAGGATGATCAATGGGGTAAGTTCTTTTCCTTAAGATTTTTTTATGGCCAAAGGTTTCTTGACTTCAAGAGTTTTTGCAGGGCTTCCTTATGATGAACCAAGCCCTTGATGCGAGTAACCATGAGCTTGTATGGCTCAATTTAGGGCTGAGACAGCCGATAAGGAGATAGTCCGTCTGAAAGGTGAGCTGGAGAATTCATGTAGTGAGAGAGGGTCGAAGGTCGGTCGATCCTATAGGCTAGGAAAAAGAGAGTTTCTCAAGTCATGAGGAACTGTCGTGATAGTTTCTCATGAGAGTTTGGAGAGCTGATATAGCCTATTTATTACAAGATTTAGACCATGTTATAGGCTCTATTGGTTATTATGTGAGTCTAGGATATGTTTTAAGGTCTTTACAGGTCAAGGTACGTTTTGGAGATATATGAAGATACTTGGAGCTTTTGGAGCATTTAGAGGAGAATAATCCGTAGCTGATCATTGGGAGAGTCGAAGTACAAGACTGTCGTCGATCGACGACACAACCTTGGCGTTGACCGATGTTACATGACCAAGATCGACCGATGATGCACACTTGCCATCGATCGATAATCAATTCACAGACAAGCCGATTTCAAGCCCAAGTTAGAGACAAGACACAAGATTACGAGATTTCCCATGGACGAGTTTTGACCTAGATTTCATGGTTTTATATTTATAATTTATGTATGACACCTAAAAGGGTGCAGCAGCGAGGGGTGCGTGTGTGCAAGTGGCAGATTGTGTGCACCAGCATTCCATTATAGGTTTAGAGGTTTTAGGGGAGAAAATTCAGAACTCCTAAAGGAGTTTGTATTGGAACCCCATTATTTTATCTATGAATTATATTTAGACTATTGTTTTACTTGAACTATGTCTGAGTAGTTATCAACTAGATTTAGGGTTGAATGATAGCAATCATGGATTAGCCCAAAAGTAGGATTTCTAAGTTAAGATATATCAATCAATTGAGTTGTGCTTAATGCTTGCATTTTAGAGTAGCTAACTAGGATCTAGAAAGTATGACATGGATTACTACAAGAGTAGGTTATGTGCCAAAATAAAATTCATTGAACTAGGTTGTTAGGCGCATGTGAGAGCTGGTCTAATTAGCTTGGTGAACATATCAAATCTCGTTCACACTTCTTTCTTATTTCACCATCGATCGACATCAGGCTTTAGCTGTCGATCGATGGGTTTTCCTTTTGCTCGCATACGAGAGTTGGAGTTAAAAGTGTCAAAATAATTGATTTTGAGTTCTAGAATATTTAAATCTCCGTGCTTCCTATTCTCTATAATCCATTAAGCGTGAAACCCTAGATCTAGCATATTTACATTTGCATCTAGTTAGTCTATTATCTTATTTCGATATTTACATTATTAGCATTTTTCCATATTGCATCTATTTTTTCTAATAAGGAATACTTCCTCAAACTGATTACTTGTTACCAATATATATAATCACCTAGCTTAGTCTTTAGAAATAAGAAATCTATTGTGTGCCATTGTTCTCTGTGGATTCGATCCCTAAGTACTACACCCGATCTCTCTTGGAAAGAGTATTGTTTTGTGTGTTAGTATTAAGGGTTAATTTGATAGTTAATTGTTTAGGATATTTATACCCTGCCAGAGAAATAAACACACCTTTTCAGCAGCTCAAAGGGAGTTATCAAGCTCTTGAGGATTATCGCAAGTGTCGCGGTACCGTGGGCGGACTGCATCTTATGCAAGTCCCTGATTATTCGTTCGATGTCGAGTATGCGAGGCAGACTAGGCGTATGAACAAGGAGAGGATTCGGGAGCAATGGGATCCTATTCCCGTTTCACCCGACGCGGTGAAGCCAAGACGGGAGCTCCTAATGAGACGGGTGAAGTAAACCAGCCGACGGCTCCCCTGGATGTCAACGACTACTCGATCGGGATGTCGATGTCTGGGTACTTTGGTCTCAATGATTGATCTTAAGGTTTGCTGTGACTTATTGGGGAAGTGTTTCCTTGCCTTGTAATATGTTTATGTTAGTTGTTTATCTCTGACCAAGTGTGGCCGTGTTTCATGTAGTCGGGACTGGCCATGTTTGGCTTTTGAATCCCTGCCGCTTTGCGGCTTTGTATGAATAAACTTAGGCTTTTGAATTGAAAAGGATTTTAAATAAATTCGTTTTTTGTTAAGTGTAGAGGGAATAATATGAGTTGTCATCTCGCTCCTAACTATTTTTGCGGATCGCCCTATTCATTGCAAGTTTCGAGATGTTTGTAAGAGCGACTAGATATGGGCGAAATAAACATGCTTTCAGGACCTCACATCTTTTTGATATCATGCCTTGAGACGTTAGAGACCAGTGTGTTGGGTTTAGGGTAAGACCTAGGTTAACTTTCGGTTTGAGGCTTTGCGATGACTAATCGGCTTTTGTTTTGCCTGTTGCAATTTTAACCTGACTCCGTACCGATTTAAAGTACGCTAGAGGTTCTTGGCTTATACAAATTGTCTGGTCGGAGTCGAGCATCTCTCCGGAGACAATTTTAAGTCATCAGGAAGTGCTGACCAAAATTTTGGATTTCTTTTCTAGCGCGCTATTATCCTAGTCGGATGTACGAGGATCAGTCCATTAGGACAGATCTAAATTCGTTTGTTTAGGACGACTAAAGTGCTTGGCGGGGCCAATCGACGAGCGATTGCAATTTATAGTCGCAGACGGACTGGGAGCATGCTTTCGAATATTTATGTGACGTCTCGCTTATTTTTCAAAAATATATTGTGTTTAATGATGTTGCGATTATCTGGGACTGTGTCTCAAAGTCGACGGCACGACCAAGATATGCTCGTGAAGGGGTTTTAGTGTCAGTGGGATCTGTTGATCCCGACGGTGCTTTAATTAATGTGATGAAGTTTTTTTAAAAAAAAAAATTGCTGGAAGAGTGTGTTCTGGATTTGATCCGCTTTGAGGCGGGGCGATTTTTGTGAGGTTCCGTTTCCAGGTTTGCACGATAATCGTTTTGCTCGTATCTGGATGTTTTTCTGAAAGTATTACAAGATGTTTTCTTTCTAAGAGAATTTTTTTGAGATTTTAATGAAGTCTTTATTGCCGAAACAGTTTCAAAAATATTGAGTACAAGGCAAATACTTTAGAATTCGGGAATATACGAGTATTTCGTATATGTACCCACTCCCCTCCCCTTTTGGAGAGAGGGATAGCTGAACTCTTCCTTCGACGAGCTGCTTACGTACCCCTTTTGGGGATCAAGCCATCTCATAGTTCTGCTGTTTGTGTGAGTGTGTTTACTCTACTGCTGTGTTTGCGTCGATCGCGTTAATTGCAGGATCAACATCTTCTGCTGGGTTCTGACTCCTCCGGTTGGGTCAAAGCGTTGGTCTCTGAAACTTTTTGTTCTTCGGCCGTTGCTTGAGTTAACGATTCTGGATTGTCTTCCTCTAAGAGTTTCCAGTTGGTGCCTAAGTTAGCTTCCCCCGTTTGGGCTTCAACATTGCGGTGGTCGTGATTTTCCTTAGCTTATGTTCAGCCAGGAGGCAACCTCTCGACTGTTTTCTAACATCCCCAGATTGCAGCTATTCCGTTGTGAGTCGGGAACTTGACTCCTAGGTGATAAGTCGACGGGACTGCCTACATGGCGTTTAGCCAAGGCTTGCCCATAATGACGCTGTAGATGGCCGGGTGGTCGTCCACCGCGAAGTCAACAATCATGGTAGCTTATTTTTCCGTAACCATAATTTGATCGATCCGAGAGTCATTGACGTCGTGCCTGAGAATCGGTCAACAGCTCGGGGGAAGGTACAACTTTTCCTACATCGACATTCATCCTTCTGAGAGTATCGCGAAAGATGACGTTGACCGTGTTGCCTGTATCGATGAGAACTCTGGTGACCTCAAGATCTCTTATCATGAGATCAATAACGAGTGGATCGCAGTGGGGCTGGTCGATCCCGCAGGCCTCTTGTTCTTCGAAAGTGATCGTTCCTTTTTTAATGTCCTGGGATGCAGACAAGTTGGACGAATTTGCGCTCGTCTCGGCCTTACGCAAACAAGCTTTGATGGCTGAGACTGTGTCGCCGCAGTATGGCGATCCCCCGATGGTCATGTTTACTCTGCGATGGTTATTGTCGTTACCCTTCTCGTCCTGACTTCTTCCGTGCTTTTCTCCCGATTGGTTACCCTGGGAAGAGTTCTCCGTTTGAGAGCTTTATCGTTTTTTGGAGGACGGTTTGTGTAACACCAAAACCCGGCCTCCTAGACTGTGGTCGAAGCGTCACGTCGCTCGGTCCATACATTGACCGAACCTCTAAAGTTTTCGCCCTTATTTATAATTTTGCCTAATGGCGAGGGACATCTAGACCTTAGCTAAGGGCCACCTTAGTCATTTACTAGCTTAGATCCTTTTAACTTATACATAGGCGGAATATTTTCTATATACCATTGATCAAAAACCAATCTAATACTTGTCCGATCTAATTACCTCAGCCTTGGTTAGTTAGATCAACTACCAACTAAGCTTAAAGGTCGATCCTAAAACCAAACCAATTCATACTGATCCGAGGTTCCATTCCCCTAAAGCATTCTACCAGCATCCTAACCAGATACTAATCTATCCATGTATATGTTAAGTCATACCCTTGCAACATCCCGAAGCTTATTTGCTCATCGGTCCTCCATTGATCCGAATTGCTCTTGCTTGTTTACTGGACCACGATTACTATATGATCTTACTTCACGTCGTTATCTTTGTTCCTGCACTAATCAACTCCGTTTGGGTACTTAGTCATTCAACCAACCATCCCCATAAGTAACCATTGAGAAGTCTTTCAAACGGTTATGGATATGGATCTGGCCTTTATCGGCTCATGCACTATCCTTCATCGTTTTGCCTAATAGGCATTAGTACCAAGTCCATCCTTTGGACTGAGAATGACCGTCAGATACTAATTCAATCAACCAACCAACCTCACATGACTCAGAAATGATGAGTCTTCATCTTTCATGATCGGCATTGGCTATATCCGATACAACCGATCTGACTTGTTCATAGCAAACGATGTATTCCTTAATCAATTTTGATCTGACACCTTGATCCATTATCTATGGATCCGGTCTTCCATTCTAAACCATATGATCAGATCTTACGCGGCTCCCATGAACAATCACACCAAGGCTCAAAACTTATGGTCCACATCTCATAGTACTAGCCATACTCTTCCTCGTGACTCGTAGCCAATCACGAGGTTATCACCTAAGTCCAGCCAAGGGACATGGACTCCTTACATGAACCAGCCAAGGGCCTAGGTTCACCATTTCGTGTGCAACATAACCATTTTGGTCTGTACACAAACCGCCTGGCCAACCAATCCATTATGTGGTCGATCAAACCATTTCTGCAACTGCCCCATTGGGCCTTGATCCATGCTAATTGGGCCGGCCCAATGCCTTGGGCCAATATCCAATACACTCCCAATAAACCACGGAATTACCCTTTCCAAAACAAAGGCAAACCGATTCATGGTTAAGACCCATTGGACCATCCATCCAACCGGCCATCAACCATGGTTCGTTGTTGGTTTCACACGGACATGACCTTGGTTCTTACCAAGACAATTCTGTGACCATTCCACACCATTCCTCACGAAAATACAGAGTAGAAGGTGAAGAGAAAGTAATTAAACATAGAAGGAAGAGACTGGATGCAACCAATGCAAAACCTGTCCAACAATCCGATCAAACCGATTGATTGTTATGGGCGATGGTTCCATGGCCACCCCAATTACCTTGAAACTGTACTATGGAGTCTTAAAGACCTTTTCCAATTCTTTCTCATTTCCTCTGGTTCCCATTCCATTTGGCCTTTCCTCTCCACAATCGGTCTTAACATAGTCAATTATTAACCACAACAATATTGACCTTGTATGGTCGATTTCTTTCTTTCTTTCTTCTTTCTTCTTTCTTTCTTTCTTTCTATCTCTCGCCTTTCTCTATGTATCTTTCCGATGGAACTGATGTTTATTTTCGTGCCCAGAGTCCCCTCTATATAGAGGAAGTCAGGGATAACTGCCTAGGCCGAATAGATGTCATTTGGTTGTCGAATGGACACCTTTTGGTCCATGCCATATTTTCGGCATAACTGCTCCCCTATATATATGTTCGCCTATAACTTCCTTCTGTTAGGTTCCAGTTGGACCTACACCCTTACTTAAGTCCGTAGACCGAGCCCATAGACTGCACAAGCCATTGGCCCAATGGCCGAACCACATGGCCCAACAGGCTGACCCGACTCCAGCCCGGACTGGTCCAACTGCCCAAGATCATAACACTCCGTCCAGCTGAGATGAGATGACTCCCATCTGGTCCAGCTGAGTGAGCTAGTGGTCCAGCTCAGGAGCTTACCATACTCAGTGTGAGATAGCCCGAGCTAAGCCTAGCTTCATCCAGCTGATCCAGGTTGTTGTACTCAATACCGAGCTGTCGCTTCACTCGTCTAGTTCGTCTAACCTTGTATCCTTCCGTCTTTGGTAAATTTTTAGTTTCCTAATACACCTAACCATCCTATTAGACCATGAAACACTTGTCTTTAGGTCATAGGACCTGACTGGTTCTTTTCCTCAACCCATGGTCTATCCCGTTGACCTTATCTAGGTCTGGGGATGTGACAAGTCTCCCCCACAATGGATTCGTCCCTGAATACTGTGGTAGTCAGAACTTGTATCCTGAATTTCCACTGATAAAATCTCCTTGACCATCGTTCTACAAGTCTCCCGCTCTTGATAGGGATTTATCCAAAAATCTTATCAAGTGGTGTCTTTTGGTTTCTGTTTATGACCCCCTTACTTTGCTACTTAACCACAGTCGAGGGTTCATCCACTTCCTTACAAGTAATACTTGTAATCCTTTCCAAATACATACCTTGTGACACTTGTCCATTCTTTCTAGGTTGGAATCCTAGTAACCCCAAGTCTATGTCTTTGATCCTAGTCAAAAACTAGATCATTTCCAGTCCTTAATAACATGCTTCATACTCGAATCTTAGTAGATAAACCAAACTCCAAGCCACTCGATATACCAGACAAGTCTTAGAGAACTAGTTCCAATCTTTTAGGCTACTCGTCTTACCACAAGTCCTAACAGATTATTGTGATCCTTCAATCGATTATGGACTTTGTCCACAACGTATTGAATTATCCTTTATTCAACCACAGCCATTCACAGCTTGGCCATACTATCTTAGTCCCTACCAGACTAATTCGCCTTGATTCTTGACTTATATCCATCATCAGACTTGGACTCAATTTGATCCTTGGCCCACTTATGGACTCGACAAAATTGCCAACCTTGTAAGCTTTTGGACTTTACCATATTGCTGTCATGGTCAACTATAGGACTCAACCGTCTCATCCCAACCGTAGGTCCCTCTACGGATTGGTTGCACACACGAACCTAGTCAATTCTCGGCTTGGTCATTTTCAGCTCGGCCTTCTTTGGCAAGAGCCACGCGGTACGACTAATTGGACAACTGGGTCATCTCTGGTTCTAGTTCTATTGTAAATGGACCAGACCTGTCAGGGGTAAGCCCTTAAGTGTCTGAAACACGTCTTAAGACTAGACCAGCGGAATCTCATCCAGGTTACCACCCCAACGACCTCCTAGTGGCGATTGTGTCTATATACGCGCCACATCCACGTTCCAACATCCTCGCCGCACAGACTGTTGAACTATTACTACTCCAGGAGTTGCTTTTATCTCATTGGAATTTGATCGTTTCCTAGCCGTCCTTAAACATACACGCCCTCGGTGGTAGTCTAAGGTAGACCGATACATTCCTAACCAGTCCATACCTAAGATCAACTCGTGATTCTTTAGGGGGACTATTAAGACATCAGCATGTTTTATTCCTGCCCAGAATTATCACAGACACGTTCTCGACCAGTCCTAGTGAACACATTCACTATATTTCCAGACTCTTTCGTTCCCATTTGGAAAATTACTTTCAGATCAGCAGGTTTATTCCCGCCCAGAATTATCACAGAAACGTTCTCGGCCAGTCCTAGTGAAGACATTCACTATACTGCCGGACTCTTTTGTTCCCATTTGGAACATTCCTCTTTTGGATCATCTTAGGTCTCACAAAGCTAGGTGTAGCCCCGGTTTCTAAAATCACATGTGTTTCACACCACAGATCATTAGAGTCCCTAGATGAGTAGGATATCGTTTGATCACATATTGGGAAGACGTCCCATACTGTTCTCCAAAGCGTCTTACTATTGCGAATGCTGTCACCATTCACAAGAGTATTTATAATATGCATCAATCCCCATCATACTAAGATACCTATCATCATGTTCTTCCATTGATTGAAATGAACATCTCGAGTTTCCTCATTCTTTTTTTAGTTGGGTTCATCTTGTAACTGGTCCTTTTCATCCGATTTGATCTAAGGAGTACTACCATGACCTATACTGAGTCTTAGTTGATCGATACGATCACAAGTCCACTTGTGTACTAGTCATGTAGTGTCTCCCTTAATCCAGATTTAACATTGCATATTGCTCACTTGTTTTTGAACAGCCAACTACGAATTACACTTATCCTTAGTTGAGTACTGATCGTTTTTTCCAAACACAATCACTCTCTGGTCCATTTCACATCCATGGGTTAGGTCGTTCATAAAGCAAGTTGTCATTGCTTTTATTCTTCAACCTGGCATTACTTCCGATAACTATATCATCCAACCTTTTTGTTTCAGGATCTTGCCCCTGGAGACTGTATCTTGGCTAAGCGGTTCGACTCAGAACTTCCCCATCCTCAAGCACGATACCTTACTTAACTCAACTTTCTCTTGGCTCACCCTTATCAGCTTTACTAATCATTTAAGTTTTTGAGAAGAAATTTTGGTTTGAACTTAACATCTTTGAGCACTTTACTGAACAGGATTAACCTAGCTCTGATACCAACTTGTAACACCCAAACCCGGTCGAATAGGCCGCGGTTGAAGCGTCACGTCGCTCGGTCCATACACTGACCGAACCTCTAAATTTGGGCCCTTATTTATATTTTTCCTAATGGCGACGACCATCTTAGACCTTAGCTAAAGACCACCATAGTCATTTACTAGCTTAGATCCTTTCAATTTCTACACAGCGGATTATTTTCTATATACCATTGGTCTAAAACCAATCTAATACTTTTCCAGTATAATCGCCTAAGCCTTGGTTAGTTAGATAACCTACCAACTAGTTTTACGGTCGATCCTAAACCCAAACAAATTCTTACTGACCCGAGGTTCCATTCCCCTACACCATTATATCAGCATCCTAACCAGATACTAATCTATCCATGTATATGATAAGTCATAACTTTGCAACATCCACGAAGCTTATTAGCTCATCGGTCCTCCATTGATCAGAATTGCTCTTGCTTGTCTACTGGACCACGATCATTCTATGATCTTACTTAACGTACGTATCTTATTTCCTGCATTAAATAACTCCCTTTGGTTACTTAGTCATTCAACCAACCATCCCCACATACTTAAGTAACCATTGACAAGTCTTCAATTGGTTATGGATATGCATTTGTCCCTTATCGGCTCATGCACTATCCTTCATCGTTTTGCATAATAGGCATTAGTACCAAGTCCATCCTTTGGAATGAGAATGACCATCAGTTCCTAAGTCAATCAAACAACCAACCTCACATGACTCAGAACTGATGAGTCTTCATCTTGCCTGATCGGCATTGGAGAATATCCGATACAACCGATCTGACTTGTTCATAGCAAATGATGTATTCCTTAATCAAGTTAGATCCGACACCATGATCCATCATCTATGAATCAGGTCGTCCATTCTAAACAATATTATCAGATCTTACGCGGCCTCCCATGAAAAATCACACCAAGGATCAAAACTTGTGGTCCACATCCCATAGTACTAGCCATAATCTACCTCGTGTCTCTTAGCAAATCACAAGGTTATCAACCTAAGTCCAGCCAAGGACCATGGACTCCTTACATGAACCGTCCAAGGGCCTAGGTTCACCATTTCATGTGCAACATTTGGTCTATACACAAAACGCCTAGTCCAACCGATCCATTTGCGGTCGATCGGACCATTTTTGCAACAGGCCCATTGGGCCTTGATCCATGCTAATTGGGCCGGCCCAAGGCGTTGGCCCAATATCCAATCCAAGCCCAATAAATCCAAAGAATTCCCCTTGCCAATACAAAGGTAAGCTGATTCATGTCTAAGACCCATCGGACCATCCGTCCAATCGGCCATGAACCATGGTTCGTGGTTGGTTTCACACGGACATGATCTTTGCTCTTACCAAGCGAATTCCATGACCATTCCACACCATTCCTCACAAAAATACTGAGTAAAAGATGAACAGAAAGTAATTAAAACATAGAAGGAAGAGATTGGATGCAACCAATGCAAAACCCGCCCAACAATCAGATCAAACCGATTGATTGTTATGGGCGATGGTTCCATGGCCACCCCCATTTCCTTGAACGTGTACGCTGGAGTCTTAAATCACTTTTCCAACTTTTTCTCATTGCATCTGGTTCCCATTCCAGTCGGCCTTGCCTCTCCACAATCGATCTTAACATAGCCGATGGTTAATGACATGAGTGTTTTTATTGTTCAAGAAGGGTATAAATATCCTAAAAACTAACTATTAAATTAACCCTTAATCATTTCACACAAAACAATACTCTTGCCAATGGAGATAAGGTTTAGTACTTAGGGATCGAATCCACAGAGAACAATGACAAACAATAGATTTTTTATTTCTAAAGACTAAGCTAGGTGATTATATATATATTGGTAACAAGTAATCGATTTAAGGAAATATTCCTTATTAGAAGGTGTAGATGCAATATTGAAACATGATAGTAATGTAAATATGCTAATAAGCTAAATATATGTAAATGTAAATATGCTAGATCTAGGGTTTCAAGCGTAATAAATTATAGGGAATAAGAATCACTGATATGTAAATATTCTAGAACTCAAATATTAAATATTCTGACCCTTTTAACTCCAACTCTCGTATGCGAGCAAAAGAAAGACCATCGATCGACTATAAGGCCTGGTGTTGATCGACGGTGAAATCAAAGGAACTGTGAACGAGATTTGATATGTTCACATAGCTAATTAGACCAGCTCTCGCATGCGCCTAACAACCTCGTTCAATGGAGTCTATTCTGGCACATAACCTACTCTCGTACTCGTCCATGTCCTACTTTCGAGATCCTAGTTAGCTACTTTACAATGCAAGCATTAAGTACAACTCAATTGATGGATATTAACTTTAACCTAGCAATCCTAGTTTTGGGTTAATCCATGATTTCTGTCATTCAACCCTAAATCTAGTTGGTAACTACTCAGACATAATCAAAGTAAGAATAATAATCTGAATGTCATGCATAGATAAAATATTGGGGTTCCAATACAAATCTTCCTAAGGAGTTATGAATCTTCTCCCCTAATAGAATACTAAAAACACTTAGAACCTCGCACCGTACGTCGCCCTCGTTACTGGTGTCATACATAAAGTTTAAATATAAAACCCTAAAATCTAGATCAAAACTCGTCTAGGCATAATCTTGTCTCTAACTTGGGCTTAAAATCGATTTTCTGCGAATTTATCATCGATCGATGTCAAGTGTTCAGCATCGATCATCTTGGTCATGTAACATCAGTCGGCGCGAAGGTAGTGTCGTCGATCGACGCCAGTATTGTACTTCGACTCTCTCAATGATTAGCTACGGATTATTCTCCTCTAAATGCTCCAAAATCTCCAAATATCTCCATATATCTCTAAAACGTACATGGACTTGTAAAGACCTTAAAACATAGCCTAGACACACAAAATAGACCCTAATAGAGCCTTACTCTGTTGCAACCACATCCTATCAAGTCAATCACACCGAAACTTTATATATCATATCCTAGTATAGCAACCAATTCGATTCTACCAACAACTTAGTGAATACTAGTCTGAGTCACCCCTCTACTGATATCATTTCTTTGCATAAAATAAAAGTGCAGGCTTTACCTTGGGAGTATAGATCAAAGGATATATGGACTCTTACCTCTGCAAGTATTTGAATACACAAGTAGTCTTCCTTGATTCCTTTCCTCTCTCTTTTCTCACTTATTCTCAGTCAATGCTTGTTTTGAGGGTATCATTTTATTTTTGTAACTGACTGAGATATTTGGATATGCTTCCATGAATCAAGCCCTAATGGTTTTTGCCACTAGATCTTGTTCACTTCTTTTTGACCTTTATCTCTTTCTAGGATCATATGAATCAAGTTTTAATGGTTATAGCCACCAAACCCTGTCATATACTTTTTGATCTCAAGAAGAGAGAGAGGGGAATCATAGGCACACAGACTTTTACTTTCCAGACTTGCAGAAGGAATCCGATCCAGTGTATACCAAATCCCAAAGCAAGCAGATAATGTCAGGATTAGTGTTGGAAATCAGCGTTGGTTCCTTCAAACTTTCTAAGTAAGTGTGATATAGTGGTAGGATGATCCACTTCGGTATGTCTAGTAATCTCTGCAAACAACCTTCTAAGAATGGTGCTAAAGTGTGGTTAGTCAATAATAAAATTTTGATAATAGTTCTCTTCTTGACTCGATAAAACTTTTTGAAAAATTTATATATAGATAGTAAATAAAACTCAAAAACAGTAAAATAGCATTAGCGAACCTCCCCCATAATTAAATTACACAGTCCCCAGTGTAATCCACCCCAGATTGGTTAGGAAAAATCAAATCATAAGTAAATAGCTTAAGTATAGAACTCGATACTTCTCTCTGTAAGAGAGTGTCGATCGATGGTAGGTGGATTTGGTCGATCGATGGTCGCGATCCATTGTCGACTGATGGTGCCTCTATGGTGTCGATAGATGATGGTTTAAACAGTCTGTTAAAACGAAGTAAAACTCTAAATAAATAGTAGTCTAAGTAAAAACTAATTAAAAAATTTACGAAACAGTTGGTTTCCTCCCACTCAGCGCTTGGTTATAGTCTTAAGCTTGACGTGTTGAAACTTTCTTACTAGAATGGAGGTGGATCAACACTTGGAAAACAAGTGTCTACATCTTCTTTGCTCTTCTGAAACCATGTACCAACAAAATTTCTCATTGCTTCATCTCCTCTGGCCTTCTCATTCTTTATGATCTCCTTAGTAACCTCCAATGAATGCATTCTCCTTTGTAGATTCTCAATACTGCGTTGTAGCATTCTAAGTCTAGCAGTTGTAATCTCTGATATATCTTCCAGTTTCTGAGAAATATCTTCCTTCATCAGGCTCTGAGAAAAAGCAATCTCATTGAACTTGTCTTCTAATTGTTTTTATGTTGTGTACTTCTGTCTGTCGAAATCAGTATCGATCGATGGCATGATGCGGCCGTCGATCGATTTCACTCTACTTGGTCCACTCGCATGTTGTCTTTGAACAGTATCCAAATCTTGCTTCATCTCATCCATGTGTGTAGTCAAAACGGTGAGGCCCTTGTCTATAGGATAGTAGACATCATCAAGCCTCCTGCATAAATCATCCAATGACATCTCTTGAGCTTTGTAGATCTCATTCACAATATCGTTAATCTCTGCTCTGCTGTATGTCTTTTGTTTTTGCCTAGACATAACGATCTTTGCTGCACGTTCAGGTAAACATATGTAGCTGTACTCAAACATAGTAGTTCTCTCAAGTACTGCCCTGATATATTCTTCTTGCACATTAACAAATCTTCCATCTAGAACCCGTGCATTACCATTCTCATCTTTGTAGATGCCATACTCATCCTTTCTTTTTCCAATAGAAAATTCTTCTGCCATCAGCATCATAACCTCTCGTGCCATACTCTAACACGACCGTCTATCAGTAGGGGATTTTCTGCGTGATGTTTGGGGATATTTTGTCTCCTCTTTGAGTGTCCCTCATCTTCTCTATTAGTATCCATAGCTTCATATGTGTATGTATTCTGTTCTGAAACTGTCACGGTAGGATGTACAATAAAACTCGCATTGAGGTGCGGTAGTCGAACTGGGTTTCTCTCCTGTCGATCGATGCTAAGTATGTACTATAGATCGATTCTTTTGTCCATCTGTTGATCGATGTCATGAGAACGGTGTCGATCGATGTTAGTCAATTCACACGAAGCCACTGATTCTGTAGGTTTAATTGTCGATAGATACTCTCTGGTTGGTGTCGGTCGATACAAATGAGAAGTGCAGAGTGATACATAATTTTCCTCACATGAGTGTGAGGTTTTCCAACTTGGTATTGAGGCTGAGGTACAAACCATCTATCTTTCCATTGAAATCCACAGTCATCTTCTGCTGCCCCTCTAAAACTCTGTCAACCATTGCTTCAATCTTGCTTTCCGGAACTTCTGGAGGAGGATTCTGGTACTAGAAGATCCATAAGTCATGTTGTTGTTGAAGGGCCTTCGCTGTAAATTCTTATTAAAGTTACTCCTTTGACAAGTACCATAGGAGTTCTTGTTGAAGCCTGGATTACCTTTTCTCTGGAAACCATTCCCATCAATGTAGTTTACGTCCTCTTCTTCAATCTCATCTTCTCCAGTCTCAATTTTCTTCTCTCAAAGTCAGTGTTCTTGGTGTTGCTGCTAGTGCCAGATTCTCAACCAATCTTGTAGCTTCTTCAGGGCATCTGTGCTAAATTTCTCCCACTAGTTGTGTCCAAAGCCATCTGATATTGTAATCCAACACCTCTAAAGAAGTGCTAAGAATTTGCACTTCGTTGAAACCCGTGATGTGGACAGTGTCTCTGATATGACTTGAATCTGATCCACTTGTTCCTGAAAGACTCTGAAGGTTCTTGTGAAAAAGTAGCAATCTTGCTCCTCAGATCTTATGCTCTTGTGTCATCAAAGAAGTTACGCAAGAAAACGTTTTTGATGTCAGTCCAAGATGTCAGGGATCCTGGTGGTAGTTCCTTACGCCAATATGAAGCTTCTCCAGCAAGTGAGTTACTTGAAGAGCTTACAGAAAAGATAGTCCTCATGGACTCCATTGGCTTTAGTAGTAGTCACTAGATCCTCAAATTGCTCCAGATGATCCATAGAGTTCTCATGTCGCAACCCATGGTAGGTATCTGCGCTACAAGTCCGAAGAAAAGCGGGCTTGATCTCAAGATGGTTTCTCTGAAAGCTGGAGGACGAAAGGCGGATCTGTTGGCGTAGAACTAGTCTGGACGATTGTAGTCAGCCAGCGTTCTCTGAGAAGCTTGGGCGTTAGCTTCAAGTTGAGCTATTGCAGCGTCTGATTCTGCTTTTGCTTCTGTATCTTGGATTACAACCCCCCTGATCGTCTATATTTTGACATGCAGCATTACGCAGATGACGGTTGGGGTCATGCAAGTATCCATTCTCATTATGAACCACTATTATAGGCACGACCATCTGAACTCATCTGCTGTCATCGATCGATGCGGGTGAGATGCTGTCGATCGAGACGGTTGATGCTAGAGTAGATGTCGTCGATCGATGCTTGTCGTCTTTCTTTGCCAGATCATACGTTCGAGTTCCTGCGGGTCTGAGAACAGTAATTCTTGTCCTTTATCGCTCCTGGTAATCTTTTGCATGCACCTCAATAAGAAAAAAAATCAATAACTTGACAGTAAAAAACAAACCAAGACTAAACCCTAGAAATTAAATTTAATGGCGATCAATGTTCTCCCGGCAACGACACAAAATTTGACATGAGTGTGTTTATTGTTCTAGCAGGGTATAAATATCCTAAACATTAACTATCAAATTAACCCTTAATCCGAACACACAAAACGATATTCTTGCCCAAGAGAGATCAGATGTAGTACTTAGGGATTGAATCAACAGAGAACAATGACACACAATAGATTTCTTATTTCAAAAGACTAAGCCTAGGTTATTATATATATATTGGTAACAAGTAATCACTTGAATGAAATATTCCTTATTTGAAGGTGTAGATGCAATATGGAAATATGCTAGTAATGTAAATATGGAAATATGCTAATAATCTAAGTAGATGTAAATAGTAAATATGCTAGATCTAGGGTTTCAAGATTAATGAATTATAAGGAATAAGAAGCACATATATGTAAATATTCTAGGACTCAAATATTATCTATTCTGGCCCTTTTAACTTCAACTCTCGTATGCGAGCAAAAGGAAAAACCATCGATCGACAGTGAAATCAGAAGGAAATGTGAACAAGATTTGATATGTTCACCAAGCTAATTAGACCAGCTCTTCATGCGCCTAACAACCTAGTTCAATGGAGTCTATTCTGGCACAAAACCTACTCTCGTAGTCGTCCATGTCCTACTTTCGAGATCCCTAGTTAGCTACTCTAGAATGCAAACATTAAGCACAACTCAATTGATGGATATTAACTTAACCTAACAATCCTACTTTTGGGCTAATCCATGATTGCTATAATTCAACCCTAAATATAGTTGGTAAACTACACAAACATAATCAAAGGAAGAGAAATAATCTGAATATAATGCATAGATAAGATATTGTGGTTCCAATACAAATCTCCCTAAGGAGTTATGAATCTTCTCACCTAATAGAATACAAAAACTCTAGAACCTCGCACCGTATGTCGCCCTTGTTACTTGTGTCATACGTAGACTATAAATATAAACCCTAAAATCTAGGTCAACACTTGTCCAAGGGTAATCTTGTAATCTTGTGTCTTGTCTCTAACTTGGGATTGAAATCGTCTGTCTGCGAATTGGTCATCGATCAATGTCAATTGTTTAGGATTGATCGATATTGGTCATGTAACATCGGTCGACGCCGAGGTAGTGTCGTTGATCGACGACAGTCTTGTACTTTGACTCTCTCAGTGATTAGCTCCAGATTATTCTCCTCTAAATGCTCCAAAAGCTCTAAGTATCTCCATATATCTCAAAAATGTACCTGGACTTATAAAAACCTTAAATCATAGCCTAAACACACATAATAGACCCCAAATAGAGCCTATAACATGGCCTGAAACTGGTAATAATAGGCCTATATCAATTAACCACAACAATATCGACCTTGTATGGTCGATTTCTTTCTTTCTCTCTCTCACCTTTCTCTCTGTATTTTTTATGATGGAACTGATGTTTATTTTCGTGCCCAGATTCCCCTATATATAAAGGAAGGCAGGGATAACTGCCAAGGGCGAATAGATGTCATTTGGTGGTCGAATGGACACCTTTTGGTCCATGCCATCGTTTCGGCATAATTTCTCCCCTATACATATGTTTGCCTATAAGCAGGTTACATATGGACCTACACCGTTACTTAAGCCCCTGGAATGAGACCATAGACTGCCCAAGCCATTGGCCCAATGGCCAGACCACATGGCCCAAAACGACTAACCAGACTCCAGGCCGTACTGGTCCAACTGCCAAAGATCATAACACTTCGCCCAGCTGAGATGAGCTGATTCTCATCTTGTCCCAGCTTAGTGAGCTAGTGTTCCAGCTTAGTGGGATAGTGGTCCAGCTTAGGGAGCTTACCATACTCAGTGTGAGCTAGCCCGAGCTAAGCCCAGCTGATCCAGCCTGTTGTACTCTATACCCAGCAGTCGTTTCACTCCTCCAGCTCGTCTAACCTTGTATCCTTTCCGTATTTGGTTACGTTTTAGTTTCCTACATTTAACCATCCTTTTAGACCATGAAACAATTTTCTGTAGGTCATAGTACCTGACTGGTTTGTTTCCTCAACCCCATAGTCTGTCCCGATGACCTTATCCAGGTCTGGGGATGTGACAGTCTGAATCGCGGACAAGGTCTTTCACTCTGGAAAATTCTGAAAGTTCTCCCGTGAGTATTTTCATGGCCAATCTGTCCCCAAGAACGTTTCAGTTTGTGGTTGAGTGGCCGCGGCCTTGATGAAAGTCGCAGAAGACGTTCTTATCGTAATTTGGATTTTGGGTCCATGTGTTACCCGTCGTCCGGCCTTGCTCTGATCCGGAGTTGATGGCGTAGTTATGTGATCCCTGGGTCTCTTCTTTCTCGCGATGAACATTCTTGTCGTTGCGAGGATTTTTCTTTTTCGACTTCTGATTCGACCACGGATCCCTCGAAGACCTCTTAGATGTTTTATGCTTTTGCGACAAGACCTTCGTCTCCTCTTTGATGATTATGTAGTATGTGGCTTTGTGGCGCGCGTCCTGGATCGAACGAGGCTTCTCCAGAGGGTATATACTTCCTAAACTTTGACTTCTACCAGAGCGTCTTTCAGAGCGCGCCAATGGCCACTTTGTCACCTATTCCGCTGACCCTTCACCATAACGGTCTTGAACCGTTTTATGAAGTTGCGGAGAGGTTCGTCCTCTCCCTGGGATAGGCTCAAGAGGTCAACATCGGAGGTTTCTCGATCTATGAACATAGCAGTACTGCTTGAGAAACTCTGACGCGAGTTGGCGGAAACTTCTTATAGAATTTCGCCTTAGGCGAGAGAACCACTCGAGCACTGCTCCCCCGGAAGTTTTCGACGAAGAGGCGGCATTTGCCGGCTTCTCCTTTCACTTTCTTTGAACTTGGCCATTCCCATCGCAATCGGAAAGCCTGCAAGTGTGCCTTGGGATCGGTTGTACCGTCGTAGGGAGACACCTTGATCTTTCCGGTATCCAAAACTCAAGTTTTGGTGATGCGAGTTGTGAAGGAAGTTTTCCGAGCCTCTTCAAGTAGTTTGATCGATCTATTGTGCGGTGCTAGTAGCGTGATGGATTTGAGATTTCACCGCTCTAACCTCTGCTACCGTTTTCATGAGATTATCACGGAGGTCGCGGATCTTGGAAACTTTGCTAGCGGATTTCTGAGCTTATTGGCGTTTGCCGTGAGTGTTCCGAGTTTGTTCCTCCGCTGGTTCTTCCTATTTTGTCCCAAAAGATGGCTTCCTCTTCTTCGGTCATAGAATTTTCAAACTGGGATTCATCAGTAGCCGCGCGGCTCCTCGTGCGACGTGGATGCAAGTATGTGTCTTCGTCCGTGGGTTTGGACTGACTGCTGGAATCCACATCGATGCGCTCATTTTCACGTTCTTCTTTTCTTCCTCGGTAAGGTGAATATCTCCTGGATTTTTTCGTGCTGGCGCAGGGTTGAATTCATTAGGATTTTTTCCAGACGTCTTTCCATGTGCGTTCCTGGACCGGTCCGAGGGAGTCGCAAATCGAGTTTTTTTCCGTGGATTATGGTCGTTCCGCGTGGAAGAACGGCCCTTGTTTTTGCTGATAGGGTTTCAACCTGCTTAGCGAGAGAACTCATGACCTTGTCTTGTTCTGTTGACTTCTTTTCGAAAGTCAAGAACATCTTCCTAACCTCCTCGAACGCTGTGGTATTTGCGTTAGCGTTAATCGTGGTAACGTTCGTTTATGGAGTGTTTTCAACTTTGTCGTTGGCGGCGTTGCCGCCCCAAGTTTGTTGGTTGTTGAGATCGTCGGTTGACGTGTTTGATCGAGCATTGGTAGCTGAGAGTTAGATTGATTAGTACCCCCCCCTTCCTTCTAGCGCCAAATGTGGGAAACAAAATTCGCAGTCTCGATTTCCGATGAAAATAGGAAGCTAATTAAGCCTAACCTTCCTAGAGTTCCCAGATATCTGCTAAGCCACAAGCCAAGAAATCAAACAATGAGAAAAAGCGAAAAGAGAGTAAAGAATATCTTATTACGAATTGAGTGAAAGAGCGTTATAACAGGTCAAACCTCGGTGATAAGAGCCGTCGGCGAGTTCTTAGTTCTAACCTTTTGAGACTTGATTAACCTAGTTGAGTCGGCAGCTTGAAAATAGAAAAATGGAAATATGCCTAATTTTTCGTAAGTGCTATGCTCTGCTATGGTTAGAAAAATTGTGTCCCCGCATCTTAAACCTCGATGCCCTTATATGCTTCTCCTAGAGGCGGTTTGCTCTTTCCCTTTCTGCCCTCGGTCGAGTTTATCGTTTCGTGGGAATATTCCCTTTTTCTTCGATCTTCGTTGGTCATCTTTGGAAACTTCACATTTATCTTTCGAACTTAAAATTTGTCTTTTCCTGTAAAATAAAAGATAGACCATCATAACGATTGGGCTTGATTTTGTGTAAAACCGCGAATGGGCTTTTAGCCATGCTTTAGACCTTCTCGGGCTGTTTTCAACCCTTCTCGGGCCATTTTTTTGACTAAGCATTTTAACGATTTATCGAAAGAGTGCTTCCGAAACGACGTCAATTCTGAGAAAGTTCAAATTTCTCGTATAGTGGAGGCAGCTTTAGGTGTTTAGTTAACCGTTGTCGTTTTACACTATCGATTCAAACATTATACGAGGAAATGAGTTCTTGCGGTTTTTAAATCGTAAAGGTCCAACAGTAACTCCGTTCGAGGAAAAAGCAAGAGCGAGTTCGATCTAATGTCGAAGGAGGAAGCTACGAGGGGTGGGATGAAGACGTATTGGTTGATCCAACTCTCCGATCGGGCGAGTTGGACTGCTCGTTCAGTCTAATCGCCCCCGAGGCGAGTTGGACTACCTGTTCGGTCCAACTCGCCTCGTGGGCGAGTTGGACTTCTCGTTTGGTCCACTCGCCTCGGGGGGGAGTTTGACTTCTCATTTGGTCAACCTCGTCTCGGGGTGAGTTGAACTGCTCCGTTTGTTCCCGAGGCGAGTTGGACTGCAGTTTCATTTTTCGATGCTCGGACCCCGTTTGTCCGAGGCTTCGAGTAACCTTTCTTGAGGACTTATCGTATGAATCCTTTACAGAATTCATACGAAACTCAATTTCGGTTCTCACTAAATACTATCGCTTTCTTTTTAAAGGAAACATTTTTTTGGGAATTTTCAATATTGATTTATCGTCATCGATTCTGGGAAAGTTTAGATCGTCGCCATCAGTAACTCATGCGCCAATGCGATCTTAATCCATGTCACAAATGAACGTAAGACTTTCTCTTCCTTTACGTTATGTTCATGTCATATTAATAATCTCTATTTGTGTCTTTTGCCAAGCGTGACCTCATGCATATGGGTTATGCTTTTCCCTACTGTCTTGAGCTGCAAGTAGCCTTGCTTTAAACCTAGAGTTATTATATTTTAATCATGTCTTTGTCTTGTGTATGTTCTTTCGATGGATTGTGTGTTTCGCAAGAAGTAGAGATTCATGGCAAAACTTTGGTGATCAGTCATCTTATGTTTCCCGATGCGTTTCTGGTTCTTTGATATTTTCTAAGTGAGAGATATTCCTCAATCCCGTTACTAGTGTATAATCTCATTCTATCATTATTTAGTTTCGAAATATCTTTCGTCTGTTTGATTAAATCTTGCGTGATAATTAGAAATTCAATGTGAACTTGTAATTAGGGGTATAGATGATTCAACCTTGATTGGACTGAGTGATGTTGATATATATATATATAATACTTATGAGTATTGATTATATGACGAGGGCGGGGGTTTGGGAGACATCCGGGCTAGTGACACATGTTGGAGGGTGGTGACTCGGGGACGTTTGGGCTAGTGACACATATTTGTTGGGCATGGTGCAGAGACATTTGAAATTTAACGCTTAGTGGTTACGGGCGGGGGTCCAGAGAGGTCTGGACTAGCGACGCTTATTATGATATGATATATCCGTATGAGGAGAATTGGGGTGTATGGGCTAGTTATGCACTATCAGCGCATTGTTTGTTTTGTGTGATGTTTTAGGCATCATGTTTGTTCATGCTAGACGTAAACTAACGTAGTGGGAGTTTTGTTTTCTTAGTCAGTGGTTTGCCGTTTTTAGCATCCCATAACCTCATTGAGTGCTCCCCTGTTGCTCACTCCTCCTTATTTCCCCTTTGAAGTAAGACTAACGAGCAAAAGTGATTTATTTCGGATCGGTGCTTTTGGGGTATCTTTTTAGTTTTATTTTTAGACTTCTACTTTATGGTTTTATGAATATTTTTTTTCATATTTATTTATATTTATTTGGAGCTGTATTGTTTAGAGACGATTTATAAAAATTAATAAATGAAGATTTCAAAGATTATTATTTATTTTATTATTAAGGAAAGTACGAATATTATCAATTGATGACAACTTATCATGTGGGAGGTTTGTTAAAGGGTGAGGTATTGGATTTGAGGAACGCCAAGCGTACCAATAACCTACCTGGAAAGTCACTAAGGGTTCACATGTGAGGGGTTATGGTCGATGCTTTGCAAAACCAGCATGGATCCCCGGGGTGGGTTGTTGCAATAACTTCCTAAGACACGTTGTAGAAACGCTTGAGAAGCGTTAATCTATCTCCAGACAGCCAAGTCAAAAAATTCGGGATCAAAACGCATGCATGTGGCATTATTGGGATCTGAGGGAGAGGATGAGGTCTCATGATGTCAGTCCTCTCCCAATATTATGCAACCTCGTTGGAAGTAATAGGTTCCGCTTTTACGATTATGTATGCATAGATATTGGTGTTCTCGCCGGCTCGGACCAACATAGCTGAAAATTTAGAAATTTTAGTAAAAACCCAACTCGTACCTCACGCAAGACACATCTCCCCAATCTCTCCCATTTGTGTCACTCGAATCACTCGATTACATTGAAAAAATATTATAAACTAACATGTGAGAGAGAGAGAGAGAGAGAGAGAGAGAGAGAGAGAGAGAGAGAGAGAGAGAGAGAGAGAGAGAGAGAGAGAGAGAGAGAGAGAAGAGAGAGAGAGAGAGAGAGAGAGAAGAGAGAGAGAGAGCTAAGGGAATTTTTACCTTACAAAATTCTTGAAGATAACAAGTGGTAAGTGTGAGGAAATCACTCTATCTTATAAAGAAAGAAAGGTCAAGGAAGTCATGTTTGCAAGCTTTGGCCTTATAACTAACAGCACTCGGGACTACCAAGACCAGAAAGTGATACTTAGACATTGATCCCACTTAAACTTTATCATCCCCTTGTCAGGGTCACATGTCTTTCTAACAAGCTAGGGGATACATTTAGGTTCAAAATCACTCCTCCTGATATTAACTGCAAAAAATCATTTGAAATTAGAGAAAAATATATTTTCTACATAACTGAGACGGAAATGTTGAGAGAATAATTCTACATATTTCATGCAATTTAAACGGCGATACATTGGAATAAACTTCGTATACTTCTTGCAGAAAATGTACAAAGCAATTTCCTGAAATGAAAACATCACAGTTTTGACGAAATAAACGTACGCAAAATTAATTTTGACACATTTCTACGAACATCTTTCTTAAGACGAAGCTAAAAAGTTTTCACAAAATAAACATCTCCAAACTAACTTTGATCAAGTGTTATGGAACACTTCCATAAACGAAACTAAACAGTTCTACTGAAATGAACTTTTGCATGACCAACTCCGGCGAAGTCTTATGGAACATTTTTGTACACAAACCAAATAGTTTTACAAAATAACTTTTATACAAAGTCAAACATTCTTTTCTGAAAAATACTTTCCTAAAGTAAATATAGCTTGAGTAAAATTGAACGGATTACACAAAACAATAAATGCAATATGAAAGGAGACAAGAAGAGTCAAATATCTCTCCTAGCTCGCCTAACTCTCTCCAGCTCACCTAACTCTCTCCAGATTCCAAACCATCTGACCCAAGACCTTCCTCCACGCCCACTTGGTCTTCTCTCCCTCTTCCTCCTCACCCATTTGTCTCCTCATTCTCACAAGAGCCTCCTCGTCCACATGGGCATCCTCGTCTAAGTATGCTCGCTCATGACATGCTCGCACATGTATTCTCCTGTTAACGTGCTCCCACACTGTCCGCCCTCATGAGCTGGACCAACATGTTCTCCCGTTCATCTATTACATCGAGTTACTGTTGGACATTTTTCAGATCATATTCGAAAATCCATTACTTTGTTAAAATGGCCAAATATTGAGTCAAAAAGGTTGATCGGTAAGACCAAATAAGTTTTCGACGGAAATAAGTTATTTTTATTACTTCATAGACCAATGGCACAAAACCATAACTCGGAATTAAATGACGAGATTAAAGGGAAAATCATAAAACAGCTCATGAACGACCTAAAACGTAAGACAAGCAGAAACAGCCTAAAACATAAGTGGTCCTGATGGCTTAAACCGTAAACAGGCCCAAAAAGTGACAGTTATTTACATGGAAAAGAATTTCGTATATATTAATTTGAGAAGTATTACAACATTTGAGAAAGCTACATGTCATCACTAAGATGATTATTAGAATCTTTAAAAATAGATCGACCAATCTAACGTATATTATATTTTTTTATTAAAATAACTATCAAATTGATTAGTAATGTATAAAAATATTTTCTATTTTTTCTCAAATAAAATCTAGGAAATTACTTAATGTGATTAATATATATATATATATGAAAATTAATGATTTTGAGACCAGATTCATATGGGCTTAATAAAGATTTGATAAAAACTTTTTGTACCCTCAAATATTTTAAATTTCATATTAATTATTTTTTTAATTTATATTATTAAAATAAATTAAGCAACCATAGAAACCAAATAAATTAAGGAATCACGTAAATTTATATATTACATTTGGAGTTTTTTAAACGAATAGAAATTGTTAAAAGTCTCACTTCGATTGTTTTTTGATATCATTAGTTTAACAGTTTTTTTTGTTATAACAAGGTACAATGATTATAAATTATATGAATATGAAACCTCAATTAATAAATATTCATATCAAAATATGTTATACATCTATGTAATATCATTTAAATTTAATTATATACCAGATAAAATAAATAAAATTGATTATTTTGATTTATTTGCCAATAAAAAATATTGTAGATAAACAAGAATGATTGTTTTAATTTATATACTTACTTTTTAATTATATACATAATTTACTCGTTTCTTAACTATTTAATATATTAATTATTTCGTAGTATGTAGTGGAGCTCATAAGTATAAAGGGGTGTATTGAACTCATGATTTTAGAATGGTTGTGTTTTCTTTAAAATTTTATGTTAATTAACTAGTGATTTCTAAATATTTTTTCAAATCCTCTGTTATTAAATACATAATTTATGTATAGTTATTAAAATCATTTTAAATCTTCTGTTATGCAAACAATAGTTTGTAAAACCTAAATCAAAATATTTTTATTCAAACAAATCATTTTAAAGATTTTGTTAAAAAATGATTTCAGAAGACTTTACACCAATTTTTTTTACTTAAAATAGGCGTAGCGAAGTCTCACATCTAGATATGTTATTTGATGAGATTTATTAAAAGAAAAAAACTTGTACCTTTAGGAAAACTGCAAATTTTCTTATTTCCTCTAGTATCAATTGTTTTCATTGTCGTATTCTCCTTCAGTCCTTCTGTAGGTGGTCGAACTATGAACTTCTGTCCAGTTGTAGCTTGTTTTGTACAGCTTCATTTAATAATAGATAGAGAGATTCTCTGAATAGGTTTTTCGCCCAAAAGCCCAAAAGTACTTTCAGGCCTGTTATGTTTCTCTGTTGACAGGCTAATAAGTCAACCCTAAGCCCATATCAGGTGCATCATGTCAAAGCTACGTATATATATACGTATGATCGACATGAGAGAGCTGAAGCAGAAGACACAGAGACATAATAACTCAAGGAAACACCAAAGGGTCAATAGCAATAAGAATCAGATATACCATGAAGAAGCAAACAAGAAGGACACAACAATACATGATAAATAGCTTAGGCTTACGTTTATATTATCTAAGGGCTTTGTTGTGTCGTCAAGCTTCGGCATATTTAGTTAAGTGTAAACAAACTATCTAGCACGCTAAATTTGGTGAGCTAGAGTTCTTTGATCTATAGTGGATTTGGGAGTAGGATATCTGCCACGAGACGTACCGGTTCAAGTCCGGGAACTCGTTAAATTGATTGTATCTTTACTTTGCCTTGTTTAGATCTAGGTCAAAGCGAAACTCAAACCTAATTAAACCTTAATATTATCTTGATATAATCATTAACAAGTGGTATTAGAGCTTCCAGGTCATTAAGGTCAATTAGGAGGGAAGAGTCTATCAGATTAATACGCAATGTCCAACAGACGCATTGAAGTAGACTGCTTCGATGGCACGGGAGATTTTGCGCTATGGAAAGTACAAATGCTCACACACTTCGGAGTAGTTGGTCTAAAGACTATTCTCACTGATGAAAAATTATTAAAAGATGGCTCAGAAACTAAGGATGAGCCCGAGTCAGATATAAAGGACACATGAAAGGGAATAGCTGGAGTCGTTGGACCTCCCCAGCTATAGATCCAGCAAAATTTGAGAAGTCAGAAAAAGCAAAAGATCTGATTGTGCTGAATGTTGGGAACAAGGTCTTAAGAAAAATTAAACATTGTGAGACGGCTGCTGCGATGTGGAGCACACTGGATAAGTTGTACACCGAGACATCCTTGCCCAACCGAATATATCTACAGCTCAGGTTCTATACATTTAAGATGTCCGACTCTAAGACTATCGATGAGAATGTGGACGATTTTCTAAAACATGTAGCAGATCTTAGTAACTTACAAGTGAAGTATCAGAGGAAGTTCAGGCAATACTATTACTAATTTCACTGCCCAACCAATTTGACCAAATCAAGGAAACTCTCAAATATGGAAGACATACACTCAGCCTAAATGAGGTAACTGGAGCGGCCAAGTCCAAGGAAAGAGAATTAATTGAAAGTGGTAAGTTTACCAGGTCGGGTGGAGAAGATCTGATGGTTGAAAGAGGGAGATCTGATCGACGACCAGACAGAAGCAGTGGAAAATTTTACAGAGGAAGATCTAAGAGCCGATATGGAAGATCTAAGTCACGCCCCAGGAACAAAAAGAAAGGATGTTTTATATTGCGGAAAGAGGGCCATTGGAAGCGTGAGTGCCCGGATAAGAAGCCATTCAAACCGCAAGACTCAGCCAATATGGCAGAAGAATCAAAGGAACCTATGATCCTAACAGTCAGTACTCAAGACACCAAGGAAGAATGGGTAAAGGACTCAGGTTGCTCATTCCATATCACACCCGACAAAAACTTCTTATTTGACTTAGAAGAGTTCAAAGGTGGGAAAGAGTTAATGGCAAATAACACACACAACAACATTCAAGGAATTGGAAAGATTAAAATCTTAAATCCCGATGGCTTAAGTGTGATCCTAACTGGCGTGAGATATATGCGTGGCATGAGCAGAAACCTGATCTCATATGGAATGCTGGAAACCTCAGGATGTCGATATGAAGGGAAAGATCTCACCGTTGATTTCTACAAAGGTGATAAAAAGGTCATCTTAGGGAAGTACCATCAGGGATTATATTATCTTCAGGGAACAGTCTTAAGAGGAGAAGCTAATTTAACTAGAGCTGAAAGAAATATGACTAACGTTTGGCATTCACGCCTTGGTCATATGAGCCTCAACAACATGTCTGAGCTTGTCAAGAATGGATTCATCAATGATAAAGATGTTACAGAATTGGATTTCTGTGAACATTGTATAATCGGGAAGTCACTTAAGCAAAGCTTTCAAAAGGCTAAACACGTGACTAAAGGTATATTAGAATATGTTCACTCTGATCTTTGGGGTTCTCCTTCTACACTGATAGCCTTGCTGGAAACAAGTATTTTGTGACATTCATCGATGACTACTCTAAGAAAGTTTGGATCTATTTTTTGAAGACTAAAGATGAAGTATATTTAAAGTTTACAGAATGGAAAGCCAAAGTTGAAAATAAAACCGAGAAAAAGATCAAATGTTTGAGAACTAACAATGGCTTGGAGTTTTGTAATAAACAGTTTGATGAGTACCGCAAGAAGGCAGGCATCAAAAGACACAGAACCTGCACTTACAACCCAGAACAAAATGGAGTTTCAGAGAGGATGAACAGGACTATCATGGACAAAGTAAGATGCATGTTAGCCGAATCTGGATTGGACCAAAGTTTTTGGGCAGAAGCTGCATCCACCGCAATCTATCTAATTAACAGATCACCCAACTCCACACTGCAGTTCAAACTACCCGAAGAAGTTTGGACAGGGGTAAAACCAGATTTGGGACACCTCAGAACCTTTGGTTGCTCGGCATATGTTCATGTGACCGAAGAGAGGACAGGACCCAGAGCCGTTAAGGGAGTTTTCACTGGATACCCTATGGGAACTAAGGGATATCGAGTGTGGATACCTCAAGAAGGGAGATGCAGAACAAGCAGAAACGTAATATTCAATGAAGACGAGCTATACAAACACACGATTTCCAAGAGTGAAACCCGTGCAGAGGTCACAAATGATAGTAAAGCTAAGAAGAAAGTATCTTTCAGTGATGATTTGATCAGGGGACCTTCTCGTCTACTGAATCCGAAGATACACCTGATCAAGGTGGAGAAGAATCATCACCTGATAGCTCCAGTAGTTCAAGTAACCAGGAACAGAAAAACACAGTTGAGAGTGGGAGTGACAACACATAAATCCTGGACAACTATATTCTGGCTTGGGATAGAGAAAGAAGGCAAAACATGAGACCACCCTCTCGATATGAGGATGGAAAATTTGTAACATGTGTTTGGACCTTCACCGATATGACCCTTATTGTGTCCTAGGGGTTTCTTACCTCTGTGACGAATTTCACTTGCATAGCTCTGGGAGGTCTCATTTGATATTTGAGACCCCTTTTGGTTTGGGATATAGAAACCCTAGACAACTATATTCTGGCTCGGGATAGAGAAAGAAGGGAAAACATGAGACCACCCTCTCGATATGAGGATGGAAACTTTGTAGCTTACACACTAAATGTTGTTGAAGACTTGGAGATTGAAGAACCTAAATCGTATGCTGAAGCTATGAGAAGTCGAGAAAGAAGGTTTTTGGAATAGGCTGCTGAAGAAGAAATGGAATCCCACAGAAAGAATAGAACTTGGGACCTCATCGACAGACCTGTCAAGGCCAAGCCGGTTGGATGCAAATGGTTGTTTAAAATAAAACCAGGGATTCCAAGTGTTGAGGATAAGCGATTCAAAGGCAGGCTAGTTGCTAAGGGATATTCCCAAACAGAAGGAATTGATTACAACGAGATATTCTCACCAATTGTGAAACACGTCTCGATCAGAGTCATGCTCAGCATGGTAGTAAACCTAGACTTTGAGCTAGAGCAGATGGATGTAAAAAACGCTTTCTTACATGGAAGCCTAGAAGAAAGGATCATAATGGATCAACCTGAGGGTTTTATACAACCAGGAACAAGAACAAAGTGTGCCTATTGAGAAAATCCCTGTATGGCCTGAAGCAATCACCAAGGATATGGAACCACCGTTTTAACAACTTCATGAAGGATCAATTGTTTGAGCGTAGCAGCAAAGACTTGTGTGTCTATATGAGAGATGTCCAAACTGACAAAGCTGTATACCTACTACTATATGTCGATGACATGTTGATTGCCTCAGGAAACAAGATGGTCATCAAAGAACTGAAGGAGAAACTAAGTGGATAATTCGATATGAAAGACATGGGAAAAGCATCAAGAATATTAGGCATGGATATCATGAGAGACAGAAAGATAGGAATACTGACTCTGTCTCAAGGAAAGTACATGGAAAAGGTGCTAAGAACATTTGGAATGCAGGATGCCAAAGCAGTAGTAACTCCCACATCATCTCAGTTTAAGCTAAAAAGTCTAACTGGCGTAGAATGGAAGGAAGATGCAGGACATATGGAAAGATTCCCTATGAAAGTGCCGTAGGAAGTCTAATGTATGCAATGGTTGGCTCAAGACCTACCTAGGATTTGCAGTAGGCTATGTGTGTCGATGCATGAGCAGACCCGGGAGAGACCACTGGTCCGCAATTAAGTGGATCCTAAGGTATCTAAAAGGTGCAGTTGACACTAACCTAACATTCAGGAAACAGTCTACCCTCATACTAGAAGGGTTCACAGACTCAGATTATGCTACAGACATAGACAGAAGACGATCAGTTACAAGATATGCATTCAAAATTGGAGGCAACACAGTTTCATGGAAATCTTGTCTACAATCAGTCCTAGCACTATCTACCACAGAAGCAAAATACATGGCATTGAATGGGGCGGCTAAAGAAGCTATGTGGCTAAAAGGCCTATGTTCCGAGTTAGGATTCAAGCAACACAACATCAAACTTAACTGCGACTCACAGAGTGCAATAGCCCTAGCGAAGAACCCAATACATCATGAGAGAACCAAACATATAGACATCAAGTTCAATTTCATTCGAGACCTAGTTGAATCAGGCGAAATTGTTCTAAACAAGATTCATACTACAGTAAACCCAACAGACTTTCTTACAAAGACAGTACCTGGTCAGAAGTTCCAGCTTTGCTGCGAGCTTTTGAACATTCACTAATTGAAAAGAGACAGCTCCAGGTGACTTGTAGGTCTTGACTCCATCATTGCAATTCACAAGTAACATGATCAAGTTAGTAATTTCGAATTAGAGTTAATAGACAAATCACCGTGACAAAAAAGGTCACCTGGAGCCTAAGCAGAATCGAGAAGAGGACTCGATTCAGGTGGAGAAATCCCAGTTAACAGTCACGGGCTATTCTACTATGGAAGACTCAAGCATTCTTTTCGAGTCAACTTTACATCTGAGGATTCAGACACATGTCTCATCACCAATAGGCTCTAATCCTGATCCTCCTACAGAAAATTACAAGAAATATCTATTTGTTAGCAACTAACTCGAGTACGTTACCCAACAAAGAAAAGGATTTATGAGAGAAAGCTTATCTGGAAGAAGAACGGGGCATGTCAACAGGTCACTGAACCAAAAGGGGTCTCAAAGATCAAGTGAGACCTCCCAGAGCTATGCAAGTGAAGTTCATCACAGAGGTAAGCAACCCCTGAGACACAATAAGGGTCATATCAGTGAAGGTCCAAACACATGCAACAAAAGAGGACAACGAACCATAAGGTATATCTTACTTGGTCTACGGAGTGGGTGATGGTGGAGCTCGGATTTGAGCTCAGAGGCTTGTTGGTTTCTCAATCATGTCCAAGACATATCCACGAGCCACCGGAGGAGACATGCAATGAACAAACAGGTCAGCTCAAAGGGATCACGAAACCGCTTGACACTTTCGTCAGAGAAATCTAAATCGCTTATGGGAAGAGATGAGGATTACCTGAGAAGTACCAGATAGGGAAGATGACGAAGCGACAACGAGACTTGCAACCATCGCTCTCGGAGAAGTAAATCGCTTTGCGGTGGAGAGAAAGTTCGAGAGAGAGAGTGAAGGAGACAAAGAGACACGGGACACAACAAGTACCCATCTAAAGCGATATGGGCTTGATTCTGGGCTTTTAGCCAAAAACGGTGGAGATTTGTGAAAGGGTTTTTCGCCCGAAAGCCCAAGAGTACTTTCGGGCCTGTTATGCTCTTTTGTTGACAGGCAAATAAGTCAACCCTAAACCCATATCAGGTGCACCATGTCAAAGCTAAGTGTATATATATATATGTATGATCGACGTGAGAGAGCTGAAGCAGAAGACAGAGAGACATAATAAATCAAGGAAACACCAAGGTGTCAATAGCAATAAGAATCAGATATACCAGGAAGAAGCAAACAAGAAGGAGACAGCAATACAAGATAAATAGCTTAGGCTTAAGTTTATATTATCTAAGGGCTTTGTTGTGTCGTCGAGCTTCGACATATTTGGTTAAGTGTAAACAAACTATCTAGCACGCTAAATTCGGTGAGATAGAGTCTCTTTGATCTATAGTGGATTTGAGAGTAGGATATCTCCCACGAGATGTACCGGTTCAAGTCCGGGAATTCCTTAAACTGATTGTGTCTTTACTTTGCCTTGTTTAGATCTAGGTCAAAGCGAAACTCAAACCTAATTAAACCTTAATATTATCTTGATATAATCGTTAACAGATTCCTTCTCTTGAGTTGATTTTTTGCAGGCGATGGATATGTTCACTCCTGGGAAGATGAATGTTCGGCCGTATCGGCACGGATAGGGAGACGGACGAGCTTGTTCCGCTCGAGTACAGTTTGAGTCCCAGATCGATCTGCCGCTTGGATCGTTGGTATTTCTGCTGGTGCTTAGGACAGTTTCGCATGTCTCAGGTGGTTTCTTCTCTTCGTATGTCGCAATTTCGCTGCTTCTATTAGCATATTTGCTGCTGATTTGAGTGATTAAATATGCTTTGAGTTGTATATGATACGGACATAAGCTTGTTCGTATTAGCATTTGACCAAAAGAATAATCTGAGAAATTGGTGACTGTGAACGATGATCAGTACGTTTTGTGTGATAAAGTATGGTTTGAGATGTATATGACACGAATGTAAGCTTGTTCGTGTGTATATTTGTGCTTTTTATATGATATAACAAGTATGATTTGAGATATATATATATATATTTACAAAAGTAGACTACCGGAAGAGAAAGGGAAATGAGGTGAAAGAAGCTGGTGATGAAGCCTCTGAATCAGAAAGAGTTTACTTCATATTAAAATGAGAAGTATACCTTCAGCTGGACGGAGAGGCTTTGCAGTTACGAGTTTATGAGTGAGCTGTTTGTAGTTAAATAAAGAGTGTAGTTCATTTATTCATTCATGCTTTGTTTGTTGAAACGCAGTGACGATATGAGTCTAGAGTCCACAGTCGATATGAGACAGATGATGATGGTGATCTCGTGATGAGAGTGATCCATTGTTATACAACAAAGCTGTATTCATTCTATTGATAATCAGTGAATCTTAGTATAGTCATTGTTATCTCTATAACTAAAGTCTATCATTGGTGCGGTGAAACTCGATCGATGCCACGCAACGCTGCAACCGAAGACGTAACGATGATCGTAGATGAATTGGAAGCTACATCGGCGTCCGAAGGACGGAGAGATCCGATTTGGCAAAGGATGCAAGACGATCTGGAATACATGCAAATCGGATGCGACAAGATATCTCTTGCTGATAAAGCTACGACGAATCGCTTGGACTCGATGGAGAAACAAATCAATGCTTTGGCAGCTGAGTCCAACACTAGATTCAGCGTTTTAGAGAACCAGATGATATCAATCAACGAAGTTCTAGCTCGAATCGAAGCAAACACGGTTCCAGTTCAAAGGCCAGGAAAAAAAATCGCTTCTTCCTCGCATGATCAACATAATCAGGTACCAAATACTTCTTCTGAATCGGAACAATCTCCAACACAACTAGGTTATCGGGGAATTCATAATACCTTAGCTAATCGGGAGTAAATGTTGAGAAAAGTGGAAATGCCTATATTTGATGGGCCTTTGTCTTTTGATTGGATATCGAGAGTGGAAAGGTTTTTCAGAATTGGGAATTACAATGAGGCAGAGAAACTGCATCTGGTTTCCTTGAGCTTGGAGGGGCCGGTATTAAACTGGTTCAATGGAGAGATGTTGAGTGATCCGTTTCAGAGTTGGCATCAATTCACAGAAAGAATGTTAGACAGGTTTGCGGGTCCTATTGACAATGATCCAGCAGCGAGGTTATTCTGTTTACAACAAGTGAGAGACATCACGGATTATGTCAATGAATTTGAGGCCTTGAGGAATCAAGTTACTGGAATTGATGAAAAAAATTTGATTAAGGTGTTTTAAAACGGTCTAAAGTCAGAAATGAAGAAGTTATCAGAATGAAAGAACCAGTGGGTCTTACCAACCACAAGCTTGCTGTTTAAAGATGCAGAGCACAGCTTTCTGCAAGGTCATTAGCAATGCTGCAAACGGGGAATTTATGAAGAACAAAGAACAATCAGCGTTTTGGCTCTGGTTTCAGACCTGTAAAACAATTCTCAGACAGACAAACTCCTTCGACGGGGACTAGCAAGGAAAATACACCACCAGGAGGACAATTATTACGGCCCCAGATTTTTGGATGCTGAACTGGATAAAATGAGAAAAGAGAAGGTTTGTTTTAAATGTCAAGCACCATGGACGCCAGCACATAAACAGGAGTGCCCTAATACAGTTCTACGAGTTCTCACAGTCATAAACGGGTTGGATTTGGAATAGTTGATGAAGATACAAAAGATGAGACCCAAGCACAGTACTTTGATCATCAAACATTACGTACGCTATCTTTGAACTCATTCCTGGGGATTAACTCTCCAAAGACAACAAAATTGAAGGGTTTCTTCATCCAACACAAAGAAGTGATAGTCATGCTCGATAGTGGAGCATCTCACAACTTTATTTCACCTAAAGTTGTGAACATGCTGCAATTGAAAGTTTGTGTTGACAGTAGCCTGGATGTGTTGTTGGGTAATGGAGTGACTGTGAAAAGCCTTGGGAGTTTGCCGATCAGTCACATTCCAGTTAAGCGAAACCAACTTCACCACTGAATTCATCTCTCTAGAACTGGAAAATGTTGATGTGATACTCGGTGTTCAGTGGCTTGAAACCTTAGGCAAATGTGAGGTTGATTGGAAGGAGCAGTTCCTTTCATTTGCCTATAAAGGGAATAGAGTGACTTTGTTGGATGATAAATCCCTACATTGCACAAGATTCTCCTTCAAGTCACTTAGCCCGGTCTATACGAGTGGTAAAACAAGAAGGGAAGGATTGCTTGCCACTGGTATAGCTACATCAACCACCCCGGATACGTCACCAAAACTCTCACTGCTAATGGAAGAATACAAGGATATCTTTGTGGTTCCCACGAGCTTACCGCCTTTTCGAGGAAAAGAACATGCCATTAATTTTCTTCCAGGTGTTACAGCAGTTTCTGTTAGACCTTATCGACATCCCCATGCTAGTAAAATGGCTATGGAACAGATGGTGACAGAGATGCTCTCCACAGGAATTATTCAAGCAAGTACGAGTCCATTTTCAAGTCTGGTACTGCTTGTAAAGAAAAAAGATGGATCACTGTGATTCTGCGTGGATTACAGAGCGTTAAATAGGGCTACTATACTGGATAAATACCCAATTCCCAGTTATAGATCAACTCTTAGACGAGCTTCACGGAGCAACCTTATTTACTAAACTTGATCTTCGTTCTTGTTACCATCAAATCAGAATGCTAGAAGCTTACATTCATAAGACTGCTTTCAGGACAATATAGGGTCATTATGAGTTTTTGGTAATGCCTTTCGGCCTTACCAATGCCCCAGCTACGTTTCAAGCTCTGATGAATAAGGTTTTCAAGCCATTCCTTAGAAGATTTGTGTTGGTTTTCTTTGACGATATACTCATCTACAGTCCTGATTTAGCAAGACATGAAGATCACGTGAGACAAGTCTTTCAAGTTCTGAGAGAACAAACACTGTTTGCTAATCAGAAGAAATGTACTTTTGGGGCCAATAAGGTGGAGTATTTGGGAAACATGATTTCTGCACAAGGTGTTACTACTGACTCAGCAAAAACGGAAGCTATGAATGCTTGGCCAAACCCTAAATCGGTTAAACAATTACGTGGATTTCTTGGATTAACTTGTTATTACCATCGGTTTATCAAGAATTATGGAAGCATTGCAAGACCTTTAACGTCATTACTGAAGAAGGATCAGTTTACATGGTATCAAGAGTCACAAACTGCATTTGACACATTGAAGAAAGCGATGGTAAGTGCTCCTGTGTTAGCCTTACCAGACTTCCAGCAAGTATTCGTAGTGGAATCTGATGCTTCCGGTTTTGGGTTGGGGGCAGTTCTCATGCAGAATCGAAAACCAGTGGCATTTTTAGTCATGCGTTGACTACGAGGGAACAGTTGAAACCAGCATATGAAAGAGAGCTGATGGCCATTGTTATGGCAATTAAGGAAATGGAAGCACTACTTACTTGGTCGAAAATTTCATGTTCATACTGATCAGCGAAGTTTGAAATTTCTTTTGGAGCAGAAGGAGGTGAATCTTGAATACCAAAAGTGGTTAACTAAGTTATTGGGGTTTGACTTCGACATCTTTTACAAACCAGGTCCAGAGAATAAGGCAGCAGATGGTTTATCCCGCTCTATGTCGATCTCTACGCTGTTGTTAGCTTTAACCACTCCTACGGTTCTTCAGTGGGAGGACTTATATAAAGAGATTAAAGAGGATAAAAAGATACAGGATATTATCCTACAACTTCAGCGGGGAGAATTGGTTTCTCAAAAGTATAAGGTGACTGATGAGAAGTTATGGTCTAAACAACGTCTGGTGGTTCCTTAAACGTCTCAATTTATTTCACTGATCTTACACGAAGCGCATAATAGTAAATCAGGGGGTCACTCCGGAGTATTAAAGACAGTTAAGAGGGTTCAGTGTTCTTTTTACTGGGCTGGAATGTACAAACAGATTCAGAAATATGTAGCTGCTTATGGTATATGTCAGACACATAAACACTCAACACTATCACCAGCAGGCTTACTTCAGCCCTTACCGATTCCGGCACTGATTTGAGAAGATATCAACATGGATTTCATTGAGGGTTTACCAACTTCTAATGGCTTTAATGTGATTCTGGTTATCATTGATCGGCTCAGTAAATTTGCACATTTTGTGAGTCTCAAACACCCTTTTACCGCATTGGATGTGGCTAAGAAGTTCATCAATGAAGTAGTAAAGTTACATGAATTTCCTAAAAGCATTGTTTCGGATAGAGATAGATTTTTTTTGAGTGCCTTCTGGACTGAGGCTTTTCGTCTTGCGGGAACGTCTTTAAAGTACAGCACTGCTTTCCATCGGCAGACCGATGGGAAATCCGAAGTTTTGAATCCCTGTCTAGAAACATACCTCTGTTTTTTCACCTCATCACACCCAAGGACATGGCACTCATACTTAGCATGGGCAGAGTTGTGGTACAATACAACGTATCACTAGTCTTTGAAGACAAAACCCTTCAAGGTTGTGTATGGCCGTGATCCTCCACCACTACTTCGTTTTGAACAGGGATCAATTGTGAATTTTGAATTGAAGAAAGCATTAAAAGACAGAGACGACGCTCTTGATGAGTTGAAGCGCACATTATCGAGAGCTCAGGATATTATGAAGCATCAAGCTGATAAATCTAGAAGGGAGTTAGAATTGGCTGTAGGAGATATGGTGTATTTGAAGTTGCAGCCTTATCGACAGAAGACAGTGGCCAAATGTTTCAATCAGAAGCTTGCCGCCAAATTTTATACCCCTTACCGTGTTTTGGAACGAATTGGCAAGACGGCTTATAAACTATAACTTCCACCAGAGGCTCGCGTCCATCCAGTCTTCCATATATCTCTGTTGAAACCGGCATTGGGTTTAGTGATCAGAGCAATTCTCTTCCCCCGGGTTGTATTACGGAAATTGATGTGCTGATGATACCAGCATATGTGTTGGAAAAGCGTTACAATGACAGAGGGGAGCTGGAGTTATTGATTCAGTGGAAAGACAAGTCGTCGTTGGAAAATTCTTGGATGCTTTATCAATAGTTCGTAACTTGTTTTCCTGATTTCCAACTTGAGGGCAAGCTGGATTTCGATGGGGGAAGTATTGATAGGTTCAGAAAAGTATACTACCGGAAGAGAAAGGAAATGAGGTGAAAGAAGCTGGTGATGAACCTCTGAATCAGAAAGAGTTTAATTCATATTAAAAAGAGAAGTAGACCTTCGGCTTGACGGAGAGGCTTTGCAGTTACGAGTTTATGAGTGAGCTGCTTGTAGTTAAATAAAGAGTGTAGTTCATTTTATTCATTCATGCTTTGTTTGTTGAAACTCAGTGACGATATGAGTCTAGAGTCCAAAGTCGATATGAGACTGATGATGATGGTGATCTCATGATGAGAGTGATCCATTGTTATACAACAAAATTGTATACATTCTATTGATAATCAGTGAATCTTAGTATAGTCTTTGGTATCTCTATAACTAAAGTCTATCAATATATATATATATATATATATGATACGAACGTAAGCTTCTTCGTGTGTATATTTGTTCTTTTTATATGATGTAACTTATGCTTGTTTTGTTGGTTAGCATAATCTTTACATTCTTACAGGAAACTGTGGAGAAATTCAACTTTTATTTTACCAGTAAAAATATTTCCAAAAAAAAAATATGTTTCTAACTTTTTAGTTGTTTTTGGTCGGGGCCTTTTTTCATTTTTCATTTTGTTTTTTTGACCTTTTTGTTAAATCTGGAATTCAGGGAACTGAGATCTTCTAAACAACCCAAACACTCCGAAATATAAATTAAAAAACCTTACCAAAACACTGATCTTTTTAAAATGCAAAGTAAAGCACCGAGCTATCTCCTAAGTTCACTCTAAATCCCAATAATTAAAGGATTGAGAAATTTTGTGGCTCGAAAATTTATTATTATCTTATTTATTATTTGTCTCTACTATTTAGACAAAATATCATCACTCCTTTTTATTAAAAACCTAATAGAAACTTCTGAAACGAGTAGGACTAAACAAGAACAAGAGGTATCCACTGAAGAAATTTCTTGTACTTCTCTTTTTCTGGAAAAAAGAGGATCTGAACAAAATCGATGAAATAGAAAAATCAGAGTGAATGGAAAAGAAAAGACTAATAAGAATGATGAATTCCACGTTCGAACGTATTAAAACTATAAAACAATTTTTAAAAATTGAGATGGAAATAAAGAAAATTCAAATTATAATTAAGGTTCAAGTCTCACGGTTTCTTAGAATGCCTCAACTGAACACAAAATAAATATTAATATGGTAAATTAATCCGTATACATAATGTTGATCCCGCACAAGTTTCGGGTCTTAACCTAGTATTTAATAAAAAGGAGAAAAGGAAAACTTATGAAGAAGATAAACACGAATTATGGAGAGAAGTAAAGGTGTGAGAACAATGAAAAGAGGATAAGTTTACTCTATGGGAAAAAGGGCGACCAAAAGAGCAGTCTATAAACAAAGGCCGAGAAAGAAGAGAGAAAGACAAAATAATTGCTATAGAAACTCTCTGAACATAGAAACCTTGGCTTTATTTTCTTATGTTTACTTACGAGCTGCGATTCACATAGTTATTTTAGGCTTAGGTGGTTAGTATATCAAACTTAGAGAAATCTATTCCTCTCATTATTCAATTCTGTTGTAATCTCGCTAGCAGGCAAACCTCATACGGTTTTGTCTCTGAAACGCTCTTGCGTAAATTCAGAATAAAGTTTACTTGTTTTTCAATCTATAATTACTGTATTTTATTGCACATATTTTCGAATTACTGTTCGTTATCAATGGTTATCGTACAACATATGGTACCCCTAAAAAGTTAATATATATATCGAGTGAGATGTTTGAGTTATTGCGATAAGATACCCCCCCCCCCCCCCACTATTCAATTCCGTTAGTAATCTTGCTAGCAGGCAAACCTCATATATTGTTCTGTCTGTGAAACGCTCTTGCGTAAATTCAGAATAAAGTTTACTTGTTTTTCAATCTATAATTACTGTATTTTATTGCACATATTTTCGAATTACTGTTCGTTATCAATGGTTATCGTACAACATATGGTACCCCCAAAAGTTAATATATATATATCGAGAGGCTGTATCGAGTGAGATGTTTCGAGTTATTGCGATTAGATATTTCCCCATCCCCCCCCACTATAGTCCAACAATCAAACACACATTACACTATGGTATTTTTGTACGTTTATGCCTCCTTTTATGTTGCAGATTAGGTTTGATAGTGTGAACCGGAGCGCGAAACTATAAAGATCATTGGGAAAGAGTGTTTGAACTTGGGGTAATGTCTTGGGAATTCTGATCAAATAGTTTTAT